>JAKTTW010000042.1:0-116963 GCA_030560525.1 Diutina catenulata
GCCGCCGCCGCCGCCGCCGCCCCGTCGTCACGGATCAGCCGCACCAAGTCAAAGAACGCCTCCTCGACGTTGATGCGCTGCTTGGCCAGGGTCTCCAAAAACTTGCACCCGAACCGCTTGGCGAGCGCCTGGCCCTCCTCAAACAGCACCTGGCGCTCGATCTCGAGGTCGCACTTGTTGCCCACCACAAGCACCGGCACCAGGTCCGCGTCCTTGACCCGCAAAATCTGCTCGTAGAACGCCGCCAACTCCTCCAACAGGTTGCGGGAGTTGATCAGGTACACTAGAAGAAACCCCTCGCCGGTGCGCATGTACTGCTCGCGCATCGCCAGGTACTCCTCCTGCCCGGCGGTGTCGAGCACATCGAGCAACACCTGGTCGTCGTCGATGGTGCACTGCTTGCGGTACAGGTCCTCGATGGTGGGGTCGTACTCGTCGACAAAGTGCAGCTGGATGAGCTGGATCGTCAACGCCAGCTTGCCGACGCCGCCGCCGCCCACAACCACTAGTTTGTATTCCTTCAACATCGCTCAGTGACTCGAACGGGGGTGTGCTCGAGGGTGCTCCGGGGTGCGCAGAGGTGAAGATTGTTTTTCGTCCGCACTCAGTGCTATTTGTACCCGCGCCGTCGACCTGAAATTTACTTGCGAGGTGCGCAACCAGAAAATATCGGCGGGTGGGCGCCGTTGCTGTGTAATTCGGTGGGGAGGGGAGGACGGGAGAGGAGGGAGAGGAGGGAGGGAAAGGAGAGGAGAGGGGGACAGGGAGAGCAGTGGTAGGGAGCTGTGGTAGGAAGCAGAGGAGGGGGCAGAAGAGGGAGCAGAGTGGATGGCTGGCGGTTTGTTTGGTGGTTTTGTGGGCGCAGCAGAGGGAGATGGTGGGGGTTGTGGAGCAGGCCACTGTGCTTCTGGTGCTGGTGCGGTGGGGTCGCACCACGCGCGTTATTTTTTGGCACCGCCGACTGTCCACTAGCCCAGCGACGATGCCGTAGTTTTTAGCCGCGCACAATAGAAAATTTTTGAGGCGGTGCGACGTCACCGCGACAGCACACGAGCAGACGCGTAGGGTGGTGTGAGAGAGGAGATGGTGGAGGTAGGAGAGAGGGGAGGGGTGGGAGAGAGGGAGATAGGCCGGTGGGGTGGTGAGGGATTTAGCCGCTGCGAGGTGAGGTAATGGAGGCGGCAAAGTGGAGGCGAGAAGGTGAGAGGTGAAGGTTGGAGGCGCGAGAGGTGAAGATCGACACGGGCACATTGTGACACAGAAAGGATGGAGAGAGGATGCAGTTGGAGTCAATTGGAGTGGATAGTAGTGGATAGTAGGAGTCTAGTAGGAGTGTAGTAGGAGATTAGTGGGTCTGGTAGTTAAGAATAGGTGAGTGGAATACAGTATAGTGGAGTATCGTGAGTGGAATGTAGTGTCGGTGAGCTACGCGCTAACAATACTAGCCCGTCCTAGACCAATTGACCGAGCCGGGCGAGATCCAGAGGAATAGCCCGTAACCAGACGCTTGGTTGCGTGTACCCAGACGATGGCAGCGCACCTGGTCAATTTGCCGAGCACCTACACGAACGGCCGTGCCGTATTGGATGGCCCTTTTAGTAAAGATCTACACCACCGAGATAATTGGCACTTAGATGGAATGTGACGAGCACCCAACAGGGAATTGAGCGATCAGATAATAACTACAATACCAGAAGCAACAACTGAACGAAACGTTCGCAACCACCACCATCCACCCACCATCCACCCACCCACCGTCCACACCACTACACAACCACACCTCTCTACCTCTCTACCTCTCCACCATTCTACACCTAACCACTCTCCCAGTAACCCCGGCCACAGCACCACCGTGACCCTAGTGTCGGGCCTTCTCCGGTATTATTTCAGTATTTTTTACCGGGCTCAAGGACAGGGCTTGCATGGCACCGCAAATCACCTGAAAGTGGCCGAATGGCTCTGTTGCTTTTGACGACATCGTGGGGTTGGTCACGGCGGTGGTCGTAAACCTGCTCTAATCCGTGTGCCCACTTCCCACGGCTGGTGGACCCGACGACTTGCCCCGACGTTCCCCTGCAAGAGCCACCAATAGCCACCACTTTCCTCTAATTCCACCACTTTCCCTCTAATTCCACCACTTTCTCCTCCAACACCACTTTCTCCTCCAATAGCCACCAACTCGTAAGCCCCTTTGGGGTTGCCGTCCCCTACGTGCCAATGCCAGCCTTAGTAAGGACTGAATGACTGAATGACTGCTTTATCTCTACTTCTCTACTCCTCTACTGCTTCACTGCTCTACCTCTGCTCTACTGCTCTACTGCCTCTGCCCTACTGCTACTCCCCCTGCCCTACTGACCCTCGGCTCACCGGCTAGATCCATGTCCTGTTCAAGGCGCCCTACGGCAGGGTCCGTGCAGCGGCTACAGGGCCGAGGCTACGCGAAACCTTCGCATCCTTGGCGCTGGTGCATTGTCCGCTGCGATGGTGTTTGCAACCAGGGCTCTTTGGGTGATCTGCCCCCGCCGTGCCCACTAACTACCTCCTACGTCTTCGTCCTCTGTCCACCTCTTTTTCCCTCATCGTCTAATTACACACCAGTGCTATTGTTCGCAGTGACGGCAGCACCGCACCTGCTGTCAGTGCCGGAAGGTGCGCCAGATCTGCCGCACCACCAGGGGGCCGGGCTACAACGGGTCTCCCGGTGGTGATGGCGCTAACACCAGGGCCGACAGCGCCGTCGTAGGTTGCCGTGGCACGGACATGTGCGAATTGCTTCGGCAGCGTCGTTTAACCGGTCCGTTGCTTTTCTCAATCTTCACGTGAAAATGGCCCAAACAGGCACATCTAGCCACAAGGACAGAACAAAGCACCCAGCAAGGAATACAAACGCGAGGATCGGCGTGGCTGGCCTACGTCGCAAATCGCAGTAAGAGCTCTGTCCGGAAGCATTAATTGAAGCAATAATTTTTGCGAGATCGGCACTGTGCCAAGAGAGCGGTGTGGCCCAGGGGGATCTCTGGTTGTGCCTGCGATGAGGCGGGAAAGTGCCACGGTCGGAAGTGCTGTGTCACAAGTGCTGTAGTACAAGTGCTGTAGTCACTAGCGTAGCGTTTTGTTGGTCGAGGCACTTACCGGAGACCCGACCGGAGTTATCACCATAACTCCTTTTGCAACCATAGCCGAGACGACGCAACAATGACCGTCTGTGGAACCGTCACAGAACAGTCTAGAAGAACCAGCCAATCACCCTGCAGATCCCCGTCGCTCACGACAAAGTGTCTGCCTAACCCGACCTATAAATAGCTGAAACGACGCGGCTACGCAGCGTGCGTAGGGCCCTATATTCTAAGTGGGCTTTAGGGTAATAGTGCGTTTAAACTAACGCTCGTTGGATCTACCGAGCCTGCTTCGGCCTGCTCAGCCTGCTTCAGCCTGCTTGAGCCTGCTTCGTGTAGCTAAACCTTACTTTTGTGGCGAATGGGCTCATAAGTCCGAGGGATGGTTGACGAGACAACTAGGACATGAGAGTGGCACAATGACGCTGGCACGAGCCCTCCGTGTCCGTCGTCTAAGTCTCTGGACGGGGCTCGCTCGTGTTCGCAATGGTGACCCAATCAGGCACCCGTCGCGGTTTTGTGACAGCTCGAGAGGCGGTTTGATAGCGGATAACGGGCGGGTAAGGGAGGTAGAAACAGTGGTAGCTATGAACCAGACACGGTAAAATACAAGTGGTATCTGCTCAGCCTCCTGGTGGTGAATTGGCCACCTCGGGATTTTGCAGCCATCCTCTCTATAACCCTTCTATTGCCCCTCTATAGCCCCTCTTCGAGCAGGTTCGCGATCACACGGGACCGCCCGCCAAGCCCAAAATATGAGAGAATATACTCAAAATGTACTCTTAAACAGCAGATAAACAACCTAGTAGTGTAAACAACCTAGTTGTGGGTAAGCAACCTAGTTGTGTGTAACCACCCTAGGATCGCTCACCCAATACGACAAGAAGTAGTGTACATATTCCTCTAGTACTTTGTCTACTCAAAAGCCAACCCAAGGTGATCTGTGCATTATCTTCAACGGTTGATTCCTTCCCCCTGCTTTCTTCTCTACATGATCTCCCCTTGCTGATCGTCTAACGAAGTAGCACAAACACGAGCCGTTTTGTGGCTGCAAACCCTTTTTTAGCATAGAACCCACCCAAAAGGGGAACCCAGGCAAACGTGGGTGGCCTTGGGTTGCAGAACCCTTGTAGCCGTTCCAACTATAAATACCTCCTCGGGTTTCTGAGTTTCCTCCAGCCCTAATGAAGTTCTCCACCGCCATCTCTGCCATTGCCATTGCCGCCACCGTGCTGGCTGCCCCCGCTGCTGCTCCCGAGGCCCAGGCCGAGGGTCTTTTCATTATCCCTTGGGCCCTCAACCTCATTGGCAACTTGGGCCACTCGTTGGCCTACACCCTCGGTGGTGGCTGGGCTGGCCCTGGTCCTGCCGGCCCCTACCCCCCCGCTGGCCCCTAAGCGTGTCTCTGATAGTCCAGCCCGTGTATAGAATTTACTGTAGTATGCTAGTGAATCAATGAGTAGGCTGAGAAGAATAAATGGGTGAATTTTGTAGCTGAGCAGTAGTGGTTACTACAGCGATTGGCGATTGCGATTGGCGTTTGCCGCCAGTGAAGATTGGCAATGATTTGCAGGAACGATTGATTGTAGTAGAGTGGAGTTTGTGGGTGATCTGGCTGGGTAGCTTTCGAGTCGGAAAGAAACTTGAGAATACTCACGTTCGTGAAACATTCGAGAACGTAATTAGCAGACCATAATCGAAGGAAACATAACCAAAAGTTGTGTTTGAATTTTTAAAACCTTTAGATTTCTCTAGTAGCTTGTAGTCATGCTACTCCTATGATTTTAACCGCCATCTGTGTGTCGACCGTTAGCTGCATCAAAAGAAAATATTCCTTTCCCAAGACGACTGGCGACAATTCACATACGGCAGAAGAAATGGACAAAAATGAGAGATGAAAACAATGTCTCCTGATACAAAATTTGCTGTCAACCGACCGCCCGTTCAACGTTCGCTCTGAGTGACGACGCCTTCGCAGTCAGATCTGGCAATTTTCTAGTTCGTCACGGTTATGCAACTCACCCTATACTATAGCTATAGCGCAGTTCTCACCATAGGGATTGAATAGACGGGTTTCCGCAGTGGAGCTAGCGAAATCCGTTTGAGCAGCGCAAAATACCGGGTCTTTTAAGTGTTCTCTGTACCTGCTTAGGGGCGATTTTAGTTATGGAAGATCCTTAGTGGTTTGAAAAAGTATCCTTGACTGCAGTGATCGTCCGCTAAAATCGATTGTGAAGTACCAGGAAGACAAGAAAGCCAATTATGGCCAGAAGGAATATTGTAACCTTCAATTCAATCAATGATGCTCACTTTTTTCTACATCTTCCACTTTCGTTAGTAATTACGAAGTACCTTGAACTCACAAATACAAACATATGGCGACCCAAGAAAATCCAGACTACCGTGGTCAAAATACAACGTAAACACTAGACCACATCGAACCACCACGTCTAGAGCACCAACCCCAAATTCTTCAGGGCTCAGACACTCTCCTTGCTCTACACTCACCAATCAACTCTCCACCACTCCACTCAACCCACTCACTCAACCACCACTCTCATAATCATACATTACTACCTACACCCTCCGGTTCTTCGTCTTCTTCGCCACACACTCGTCACAGTACCACTTGCCCTTGGGCGGGTGGGTAAACCCAATACACAGCAAATGGAACCACTCGCGCTTACAGTCGTCTCCGTCACACCCCACCATCTTCCCGAACGACACCTGGTTGCAGAAACAGTAGGTGGGCTCCAGGCCCGGGGGCTTGGGCGCCAGGTCGTCGTCGTCGTCATCGCGCCGTCTGCGTTTCTTCAGGGCCTGGGGGGTCCCTGGTCTGAAATCAGGCCGTTTCTTCTTGTCGTCCGCGGTATCCAGCCCCAGCGCGC
Source organism: Diutina catenulata (assembly GCA_030560525.1). Taxonomy (NCBI): domain Eukaryota; kingdom Fungi; phylum Ascomycota; class Pichiomycetes; order Serinales; family Debaryomycetaceae; genus Diutina; species Diutina catenulata. The sequence continues at coordinate 6,005 of JAKTTW010000042.1, forward strand.
CATCGGTGGCGGCCTTGCGGGCCGCAAGCGCCTCGCGACGCGTTTCCAGCCGGCCTCCGGTGGCACTGGCGGGCGCAGGCGCCTCGTTGGTCATCGCCGGGTGGTTGAGCGGGCCCACCCGCACCGACGCCGGGATCTCGTTGTTGCCCACGATCACCGCGTAGTCGCCGTCGATGCGGGCCATGTGCTTGGCCATGAGGTCCTTGGCCACCAGGGTGACGTGCATTTTCTCCTCCAAGCACGGGATGATCTCGTGGATCTTCAGTTTGATGAGCTCGAGCCGGTGGTGCTGGCGGTTGAGCAGACGGCGCGGTTGCGACGGCTGGGGCGGTTGCTGGAGGGCTGGCGTGGATGCCCGGGCGTCCACGGGGTCGTCTGCGGGCGCCTGGCGGGTGTTGCCCGGGTCGGGTGTCGAGATGGTGCCATGTGCGTCTGCACCCGTGGGATGTGCCGGTGCACCGCCGGTGGAGGCGGGTTCTTTGGCGGTATCGGGGCTGTTGGCGGAAGTGGAGTCGGTGGCTGACTCGTCTGGCTGGTCAGCGGCCCCCCCAGCCTGCTCACTGGCCTCGGTCGCTGGCTCCGAGCCTTGCTCTGTGCCCTCGCTCAACCCATCGTCCACAGTCCCGTTGCGGTGGAGGTCAGCCACATATCGCTCAATGAGCGTGTTGATCTGGGGCACCGTGTTGATGCACTTGGCATCAATCTCCTTCAAGAGGGTGAAATATTTCACGATATCCAACGGTAACGCCTCGAACGCGTCCAGGATGTCGTTGAGCCCAGGCAAGAGGTCCATGATGTTCAGAACCACCTTGCCCTTGGACTTGTACACCTGGAACTGCTGGTGGGACGGGCGGTTGCGTCCGGAGCGCCTGGGCGCTGGCGAAGGGTCGGTGGACATGGTGGTGGTATGGAGAAGGAACGATCCACGTGAGGTGGTGGTCACGTGGGAGAAGTCGAGTGAGGGGTGGGAGAGGGGTAGGAGATGGGTGGGAGATGAGGGTGGGAGTATAGAGTCTGGTAGTGTTGGATAGTTGGTAGTGGTGGTAGTGGTTGAGGTGTTAGTGGCTTGTGTAGTATTGGCGTTGGTGGTTATTGTAGGTTGGTGGTGGGTTTTGGTCAGAGTTGGTGTGTCTACAGTATGTCGTAATGTTTGTGGGCCATTGTTGTTCGGGCGAGAGTATTGTAACACATCGCGAGGTTACAGTGAACACTTCCTTGAAGGTTCATTTGTTTTAGTCGACAGCTGACGCGTTGTCTTACGTGGTGACTATCCATTACGTCATAGCCATGAAATGCAAACTGTAGGGGGCCTTCCAAACTATCTACCTAGACAAGAAAATAGACAAGAAAACCGTACATCCAGCCCACTCGAACCCAATAACACCGTCTGAACTCTTATCTCGCCTCCTAACCGCCCCTTCTTCCTACGCTTCTATCCCTCCCCTATCGGTTCGCAGCCCTCGGTTCGCAGCCCTGTGACGCATTTGCCTTCCAAATCGTGAGCCAACTGCAACAACCTCGACAGCGAACACCACCACCACCCCCGGCTTCCAGAACCAAACCAGCCCACAGCCACCCCCTATTCCACCCAAAGTTTCACCCCAACCAATTTTTCACACACATTTCCCCCGTACCCGCTATGATACCCGAAAAGCGAATCGTCACCCCACAGGACCTCGAAAGGTGGGTCGACCTGGCCACCTACAATCTCGTGGTCGAGTTCGTCGAGGCCCTCCAGGACCTGGCCGAGGGCTTGGTCAACAACGACCCCAGCTGTGCCGACACCCCGGTGATTAAAGCCCTCTTGGCGGTGTTGACCTCGGTCAACGACACCATCACCAACCACCCGGTGGTTGCGGAAAAAGAGCTGCTGCGGTTTGGCAAGGGCGAGTTCCGCGACTTCTACGACGACGTCAAGGTGCAGGCTCCGCGGTGGGCCGCTACCATCCCGGGTGTGAGCTCTTCCGAGGGGTCCAACGACTCCAATGACTCCACCAATGGGTCTGATGACAAGGGTGCTCGTGATGCTTCCCACGTAGACGAGCTTGCTGCGTACTTCACCGAGTCCTTCGGAAACCGGACCCGTATCGACTACGGGCTGGGCCACGAGCTCAACTTCATGTGCTTTTTGCTCTGCCTCCGCCAGATGGGGTTGCTCAAACAGGTCGAGTACTCCGCGGTGGTGCTCCGGGTGTTCCCCGAGTACATGAAGGTGATGCGCCGGCTCCAGAAGGAGTACTGGTTGGAGCCCGCAGGCTCGCACGGGGTGTGGGGTCTCGACGACTACCACTTTCTCCCGTTCCTCTTTGGGGCGTCTCAGTTGGCCACCCACCCGCATATGAAACCGAAGCTGATCCACACCGCCGAGCTCGTGGAGATGTATGCCAAGGACTACATGTACTTGGAGTGCATCCAGTTCATCAACCACATCAAGACCATTCCCAACCAGCAGGGCAAGCTCCTGCTCCGGTGGCACTCGCCCATGTTGGACGATATTCTGGCCGCGAAGACGTGGCGGAAGATCAAGGACGGGATGGTGAAAATGTACAAAGCGGAGGTGCTTGGAAAGCTCCCGATCATGCAGCACTTTTTGTTTGGGGAGCTCATCCCGTGTCCCGAGGGGATCGAGGCTCACCACGAGGTGGAGGACGAGTGTGGGCATGTGCACGCTCCTGCAGTGAACACTTGGGGAGACTGCTGTGGCATCAAGATCCCGCTGGCGTTTGCTGCGTCGGAGAGTGTCAAGAACACGCAGAAACCCATGCCTTTTGATTAGAGTTTAGGCCAGGTCTAGACAGTATATATCTAATCAAGGAATACACGGACACAACTACTCTAGATTGGAGCGTAATTGGATAGTGGTGAGACCGACCATATGGGAGCCAGCAGTTAGCCGTCAGTGTTTACTCAATGGTCCGTTCCTCCCGATTCGACAATTTGCAGCCTGAGCAAAGAGAGCCAAATAGTGTTGTAGTATGACGTCAGGGTTTGTCCGAGAACCATGACTCGGACCAAAGGGTTTGGTGGTTGCTACTAGCGCCAGGTGCTAACTGGAAACCGGTTAAAGTTACGTTTGCTTAAACTTGTAGATATCCCAATGTGGTAGTCGAGACCGATCACAAAGCTTGGTGCATGCGAACATGGAAATGCACAAAAAGATTCAACAAAGAGGACCGATTACATCTAATGGCTTGTAATTACTAATGGTACGGCTTCAAGTAGGCGTGGCCCCTCGGACCAGTTTGTGTCGTTTATAGAGTGAACTATATAACCGCCTTCTTTACTTTCGAAACCGATAATGAGGGCCACTTTTGTTTCTCTTCTTTCTGTTGCCGCTGCTATCAACCCGGGTGCTTGGTCTCTTCTGAACTCCCCTCCCTCGGGTGATGGATTTGAAAAGGTTATTGCCAAAATGACCATGGACCCCAAGACCTACCGCGGTCTGGGCTACTACGCAGCAGCTCAGTTTACATTCAAGGGCGGTGATGTTCAGTACATGGGGTTGCAACCTAGCGACCCCAAAGCCGAAGGCTCTGATAATCAGGGAGTGGTGTATCTGGTGTTTGGCGAACACACACTGGTCGCTGATCAAGATCGGTGTTCAGGCGGTGCTGACGGTGGCGACGGTGTCTCGTGCTGGTTTCTGTGGCCCTGGAAATTCGGTGTCGAATACACCTTTGAGCTGCGGGTGGTGAAGACGCTTGAAGATGGCCGCCGGCAGTGGAACGGAACCCTCATTGAAGAAGACGGTACACGCCATTACATCGCTTCGTACTATACGGGCAAGAAGAAAGGGGCATTGCTGGGCGAGGCTTCACAATGGCTTGAGTGGTTTTACTTTAACAACGACAACGAGACCCCAGAGACGCGCGAGTGCCAACCTTATGGTAGAGTTCACTTCGAATGGCCCCAATACGACGACAGTGTGGGAGCTCACTTTGACGAACTTAGCCGGAACACAATCATGGACAAGTGTGCGGTGGCTGCGAATACCCCAAACGCTCGTGTTTTCCATGACAAAAGCGGTTTGTCGGTCGAGGCCGGTTTTTTGAAAAACGACAAGGCGACCAAAAAACATGGTCGGCTCTAAGTTTGATCATTCTGAAAACCCACTACAAGTTAAAGGTTACTTTGTAATTGATGGTTATTAAAAAATAATGAGTAATATTGAGCGTTATGAAAGAGTGCCTTCTAATAAACATAATGCGCGGTCAACAACTGTTGAAGAAACCGTAATAAAGGGTTTGGATGATAAAAAGTTAATGTTGTTTTAAAAAAATGGGAGGGTTCCTATAGAATAACTGTAGAAGTACATGGTGTGGAGTATTCAACAGGAACAGTGTTCTCATTTAATCCAGACTTAAAAAATATTAAGTGGAACTACCAATAACATATGATGCGGGTATGGTGAATAAAGAGCGCCTTCATCAACCTTCAACTCTCTAGCTAATCATTATGCACCAGCTGACCCGGAAGCAAAGTACTTTGGTCTGGCACCACGCCAGGCGCCATGGCCTTTTAGGTGAGATGACGTATTTTGGCAATTTCATGCATGCCATTCTACATAAAATTGAATTAAATCGAGGCTATTTTTAACGACAGTGTCACAAAGCTTCGGTGCATAATTTTGGCCAAGAAAGAGACTGTAGGCGTTGGCGCAAAATTAAGGTAGGGCGACGAGAGGAGAATGGCAGCAAGCTTGCTGAGATACTGATTTTTGCTAACCTCAACACACGTGTCGTTTCCAACAACATTAAATAACCTGATTCACCAGTGCACCTTAACGCCGCTTATGTGCGAAAAGCACGTTGAAACCACTCAATTCTATCAATTAGGAGCACGAGCAAACTGGGATCTTCAGTTGAAGTCCGCACTTGCTGGAAAACTTTCATCTTCTTTTTCTCGCAACGGTTCGTACTACGCATTAGTCGTTCTAAGAACGCTTCCAAGCATATAGCCAACCTCAGTATGCAGAGAGCAATTCCGAAAGTTTAGAGGACAATAGCTTTGTGACCCAATAGCTCGAGACTATATGCAAGTAGGCATATCCTATACTACTTAAATAGGCCCTCTACCATGTCAACGTCAGCATGAAGTTCTTTGCTATTCTTTCTCTTATTACATTCGTCGTGGCCAACGGTGAACAGCCCGGCTGGATTTTATTAGCGGATAACGCACCCGCTGACGGGTTCGAGGAGGTGACCTCTACAATCAACGTCGACCCCAAGACGCCCGATGAAAAGGGTTATTACGCCGCCAATCAACACCATTTTAAGGACGGGTCTATTCAATACTTTGGCTTGCAGCCGTGGAGCAACGGCAACCAAGGTGTTTACTACCTGGTGTTTGGTGAACACACTGAGATGGTCGACACCAACAGGTGCAAGCACGGAGCGGACAACGGGCCCGGTATTTCTTGCCTGATGGTGTACCAATGGAAAAAGGGTGTCGAGTACACCTTTGAACTGAAGGTAACCAAGAAGTTTGACGACGGTCGTCGTCTCTGGAATGGAACGCTCATCGAGCCGTCGGGCAAAAGAATCTACATTGCCTCCTGGATTACCGGCAAGGAGAAGGGTGCTTTGACCGGAGCCAACTCTCAATGGTTAGAATGGTGGCGCTACAATGACGATGGGAAAAAGCCCGAGGAGAGATACTGTCAGCCCTATGGTAAAGCGACTTTTGGCACTCCCATGTTTGGTAAAATTCCCGCTAAAATCACTGGCCAAATTAGAAACGTTATCATGGACAAATGTGCTTTTGCGGCTGGGACGCCAAACACTAGAGGTGGCAAGTTGGACGGCTATGTGTGGGTCGAGAGTGGTTTCTTGAAAAACAACGATGGATCTACTACGTTGAAGACCAGTGCGAGCACGAAAGCTTCAAGCAAAGCCCAGCCCACGTCGTCTCAAGCCAAGCCTACCTCATCCCAGGCTAAGCCCACTGAGAGTAAGCCTCAAACTGTATACGAGGGAGATTTGGGCGGATTTGGTGACTGGTTGAAGGGCCTCTTTAACTTCTAGATACTTGGATGTAGATAACAAAGTATGGAACCATTTTGACTAGAAGCGGGTGATAAGCTAGGCAACAGCTTCGCATTCGAAGTGCTGCACGAATTGGATTATTTCAAAACCATTTTCAATTTTGAGACCCTCGATCACCTAAAGGAGTAGGTCAATTTCTGGAAATTTTTCAAAATTCGACCATTTAAAGTTAAGCGTGTGTATGTCATCACCACGAAATGTGATGCCAACGAATTGGAAAGATTTAATTTATATTAGCCACCTCTTTTAACTAATCTAAGGCTCTGCCCTAGCTGTTCGAACATCTCACACGAAAAGAAACTCGGTGTGGTGGCCCTTTAAAATCCCAATTGGGTAAGAAATTAAGAAGGGGGGAAGAATGCTGAGGGTCATGTATGCAACGCTTGGTGTACTAACGGTGCCATCGTGGCAACAACGCGTTTTTTCCCCGCCTCCCTTTCCCTTCCCAATCGGGCTATTTGCAACCATATATAAACCACGTCAACACTCTTCAGTCCAGCACCTGTCCCATGATTCCCACATTATTTGGCAACACAGTAAAAAGCAAAGTACCGCCTCTCTGGACCATGGTGCCTTATCGCACCCAGGCATTGGCTCTGACCGCCTCCCGACGTGTCGCTGATTTTGTGGGGTCAAGTCTCACTAGAGCGTTTGTTGGTCCAACCTCACCCAAGACGCCCGCTGAGCAAATAAAGGAGTTTTCTAGCAAAATAATTTTGCTCATCAACGCTGTGTGTTGTTGTCAGTCGTTTGACTGCGATGTGATCACCGAAATGACCGATGTTGCCACGGCAGAGGTAGCCGAAATATACAGGTCCGAAGGATCAGCGGTTGCAGCAGACGTTGATAACTTTGTAGGCTATGTGGAGCTCTTGATGTACCTTCTCTTGTGTATCCTGGAAGATTTCGAGGGCCAAACTGAAGAAGGAGGCACGTTAATCGAGCACAGAACGATTCGAGTTTTAGCTGAAGGAGAGGAAATGCCTGAAGAAATGGTATCAGAAGACGAGGACGAAGACGAAGACTCGGAATTGATGGATAGTGCCCGTCACGATAGACATCAACTCGTGTGGTTGCGCGAATGGTATGCGATGAAACTGGTTCAAAACCAAGGCAACCGGCCATATTTGGACGACGAGGATTTGGAGATCTTAATGTGTCAAACTGGTTTAACAGACACCCAGATCCGCAATTGGGTGTCCAACGAACGCCGTCGGCGGAAGGCTGCCCAGGTACACCCGAAGCTTTTGGAAACTACCGCGAAATTTCGTCAAAGACGTCGCGAGGGGAAGATCTGTGGGAGCGTAGCCAATAAGACATAAGCTAGGAGAAGCTCCAGTTGCAAAGTTGTCCTGATTAGGTCACGGCGGATTTTGCTCGGTTAGTACCCGAACCCAGTGAGCTTTATAGCACCCGTCTAGACGGAATACGAAGAAAAATTACTAGTCAATGACTATGAAATAGTGGAAAAGACCGTTGAAGGAGTCAGAGTCTAAGGGGGCTACGATTAACTCACCATCCCCCACTACATACTCGTTCCGCGAGTATTGCCTTTTTGCACATACAAGAGGGTAAGCTATTACAGCCTCGTGAGGGTGGTGTACAGGTAGAGCACTCGCATGTAGAACCAATTTAGTTTTTCGGGCAAGCTCCTGTTTATCCGGGACACGACTTTTTGAAAATAGTGGTATGCACACGCTACCTTACCCAAAGCAAGTCGTTGTGATTCGAAGATATCTCCATACGGTGGTAATTGACCACCCGCTTACAGCTGTAAACCCTCAATATATGCGTTCATAGTAATCTGTGGAGATGTCGATGCCAACATGGTGCAGTGATTGACGGGCCCGTGCTCATGTTGGTAGCTATTGAAGAACTCCCTTTGACTAACAAACACCCCTCCCTGGTATCCTAACTAGTCCTCAACATCTAGAGGGCCAACGTAAAACTTCCCACTTCCCTCCACTCACCCGGCACAGCCGTAACACGCCACCCGTCCCGAAAGGGAAATTTGCAACCTCCAACCACACCGCCATAATCACCCCTAACACACCGCCACAAACACCCCAAACACAACCTACGCTACTCATCCGAATTATCAATATCTATTCTATCACAACTTTTTACTCACCGCCACCGTGTCCTTCTCCACCAACTCGTTAAGATAGTTCAACCCGATCTGCTGTTCCAACAACACCCGCGTCAACTTGGGCACCACCTCGTGCGCCAGCGGCTCGTCCTTGGCCGGCGGCGCCGGGGCCTCTGCCAACTGCGAGTCCAACTCCAGGTTCAACGCGTCCGCCCGCTGCTTCAACACCGCCAACCGGGCCAGCAAGTCCAGAATACGAGCCACCGGCAGCTGGGTGTTGGTCAACTGAGCGTTCAACCGGTCAAACTGGCGGGCAATCTCCTCTTCCTCGGGCAAAAGCGGGTACCCCTTCAACTTGAGCGCCGCCAACACCGTGGCAAGCCTCAAAAGCCGCCGCTCAAGCGTGGTGTGGCGAGCACGCGCCCGCTGGAGCCGGGTGGCGTTGTCCAAGTCGTGCTTGGCCAGCAACTGGTCCTGGCGGTCCAGCAACTGCTGCAACACGAGCCTCAGCCGCGCCACCTGGTCCAACTGGGTTTCCACGCGCTGGGCCACCTCCAGGAAACTGGTGATTTTGAGCGGGTAGTAGTTGGGTCCAGGACGGTGCGCCATCGCCTCGTCCCACTCCTCGGGGGTCTCCAGCGCTGGCCGTGGCTGGGCCATCAAGTACGCCATCTGCTCGTCGGTGAACTTGTTGTAGAGGTGGGTTTTGATCACACAGCGGGCCAGCAGCGGGTCCCACTGCTCGGAGATTTTCACGAGCTGGTCGTGGATCGCCGGGGTGTAGGTGTGGACTGACGCTGTGGTGCCCCCCAGTGCTGTGGGTTGCTGGGCTACTGCCACCGGGGGCTGGGTCCACGCATACAGCGGAGCCGTCGAGTTTTTGTTGGCAGCCAGGTTGCCAAAGAGCCCGGTGGACTGCTGGGCTGCTGGCTGGGCCGGCTGTTGGCCTGTGGTGTTTGTAGAGCCGAAAAGACCCCCCAGGGCCGCGGGTTTTGACCCGAAGAGCCCGCCTGAGGTGTTGTTGTTGGCGGTGGAGCCACCAAAAAGGCCTCCAGACGCGGTTTTAGCTCCAAAGAGACCCCCAGACGTGTTGCCTGCGGTGTTGGCGGTGGTGTTGGCGGTGTTGGTGGTGTTGTTGCCAAAGAGACCCCCGGAAGTGCCGGTGGTGCCCCCGGTGGTACCCCCGGTATTGCCAAAGAGGCCCCCCAGTGCCGCCGGCTTGTTGCCAAAGAGACCACCGGAATTGGTGGTGGAGGAGGAGGCACCGAACCCGGTGGTGGCGGGCTTGGCGGCGTTGTTGCCAAAGAGCCCACCCAGAGCGGGAGCAGCGTTGGTGGTGGTGTTGGAGGCGCCACCAAAAAGGCCAGGTTTGCTGGTGTTGGCGCCAAACCCGCCCAGGGTGTTATTGTTGTTGCCAAAGAGCCCCCCGGACTGGGTGGTGCTCGAGGCATTGGTGGTGTTGTTGTTGCTGCCAAAGAGGCCTCCTCCGGAGGAGGCATTGGAGGTGCCGGAGGTGTTGTTGCCAAAGAGGCCTCCTCCCGAGGAGGCGTTCGAGGAGTTGTTGTTGCCGAAAAGCCCACCCGACGCGGGCGCTGTGGAGTTGGACGCGCCACCGAAGAGGTTGCCACCGGAGCTGGCGGTGTTGGAAGAGCCGCCGCCAAAGGAGAACCCCTTGTTGGCTCCAGGAGTAGCGCCAAACATCGATGTGGTAGTGGTGTGTTTTTTGTTGATGCGATGCGCCGCACTTGAGTGGGAGGAGGAAGAGGAGGAAAGAGGAGGAAAGAGGAGGAGAGAGGGGGAGAGAGGAGGAGAGAAGAAGGCAATTGTGATAGGAAGATAGTCAATGGAGATTCGTCAGTGTGATTGATCAGAGTGAATGGCCAGAGAAGTGTATTCTGTGGTTTGCGTGCGTAGTTCGTACAGATAGGGAAAATTAGATCGAAGCAAGTACGACGGTAGATCAAATCAGTGAGGGGTTAGTGTGGGGCCCATAAACTTATAGAGTATGTATGGGCGTATGACCATCTTTATTTGATCTTCATCTCTATAAGGTGTTCTCTAGATTTTCTCTGTATTAGTTTTTCTCTGTCTGATTTCGTCTTTACTATCCCCAATCTTTACCACTCAAATCCCCCTTCACAGGATTGGAGCATCCCAGCCCCTCACGGCGGCTGATTACATAGGGGGTGGTCAGCCTCGCAATTCGGTGAACCAAGAACTTTAGGCAACGTAAATCTGCATCAGTGGACCGCTGGCACCAGTCATTGTTCTAGACCTTCGTCCCGTGCTACAGATCCACAGTGTTTGCTTAGATTTGGGAGAACTTAGTAATTGGTGGTCACAAGGGGTACCATGTTACCACCAGCACGAGTGGCGCCACCTTCACCAACCAACACAACCCCTTCATCCTCACTCCCAGGTGATTCCCCACCTTTCTTTTGCTCCCTTGCCTTATCGAGTCCTTATCGGTGCGACATGTATAAAAGGGGCCTTGTCTGTGCCAGTCGGGAAGGCCCGCCAAAAGAAACTCTGGAGTCTCGAGGAGGCTTGAAAAGTCTCGAGAGCCATATAGATTGGTCGCCATAGATTGCCATAGATTTGTCACCATAGATTTGTCACCATAGATTGGTCCATACAGATTGGTCCATACAGAATGGTCTGGCCATGTAGCAGGATTATGACCCTCTTCTCTAAGTACCTTCCGACACAAGTCCTTTTGGTCACTTGCCAAGTAGCCCAATAACCACCCCACTGCGCAGCCACCGTATCTCCATCGAATCACAGTACGCTCCGTCACGTTGCTCTACCAGTGGGACCACTTCACCCCACCGTTATTGCTTTCTGGCGATTGTGTGAAATGCGGGGTACTCCCGGGAGACACCCCGGGAAGGATATAAGGAGGCCACGGCCAGCAGAACCACGAGCCATTGCCTTGTTTTGACGCTACATCCACGAACAAGCTACCAGCCAAGTTGACCAGACACCGATGAAGGACAACACCCGCGACACCACCGTCACTCCGCCCGAGGACGATTCTAACGACCCGGTGTTTCAGTATTACGAAGTATGACAATGTATGAAAGCTAGGATAGCCAGGGGAGGAAGCGGATCAGGTCAGTGGGAAGCGGATCAGGGAAGCTCTTGACATCACCTGTCAAATAAGCGAACCAGAAGCTCGTAACCGAGTCACGGAGGCTAGGGGTGGTTGTAGGGAGAGTAGCAGAGGATGTAGCGGATCACAAAACAATAACCAAGAGATTGATTAACGAAGCGATTGAATAACCAGAAGATTGGTTATCAAGAGATGATCGAAGTGTTAGAGTGTGGTGGAGCGTGTTGGACGGAAGCATGTTCCTAGGCACGTTGTGAAATATACACCTAGTAGCGTAAAAGTGTATGGCTTCGAGTCCTGACGTGCCCTATGGCTGTGACCGGGTGAAACAAGCACTTAATTCATGGAAGGTTACTACGATTAACCAACCGAACCCCTATATGAACTGTTGGCTCCCATATACCTGGTTATGCATCTAACCCAATCCGGTAGCCACCTAACTATGAAGTAGTTAGGAATGTAAAGCTTAGTAGGCTACACGAACTGCATCCTGGATATTGTTCACTCCATAGAATAGAGTCTCCCGACTATTGGCACTCCCACCTACTTCCATACCGTATTTCGTACCCTTCGATCTGAGTAAGAAAGCCTCCATGGCTAAGAATGACAAAAATTCACCAACGGTGCCATTTTCCCCTTAACTTCTGACCCTGAAGTCAGCTCGGAATATGAACCATCCCCGGTTAGATCCCTAGACCTTTTCCTGACCTGTTCGTGGACCACTTGTGCGCACCTAAGCCATTCCCCACCAATATCCCAATCAACTAGTCGTCGGTATTAACAACCACCGCATAGTAAACGAACAAGTCACATCAACTCTCACCAACTATCTCCCACCTGCTGTCTCTACTCTCTCTGCTTTCCCACATACTATACACCTGCTCTCCACCTTCTCTCTGCTCCACCTATCCACCCCTTCGATCCTCCACTATCCTTTTCTCCGATAAGACCAACACACCACACATACCAACCCTACAACCTTAAACCAAAAAAACCCAAACAACCACACAACCACACAACCACACACCCTCTACCCACACACCACACACCACACACCACTTCACCCTCCACCCACCACACACCACTACCCACGCTCCCGCTACCCGCTCCGTTCTCCCCACCAGTGAGGCTCGGAAAAAACCTGTGCCTCCTCCTCCATGTCCACGACCACGAGCACACCCATGCCCCGCAAAGTCAGCGCGCCACCCGAGGAGCGGATCATCCCCCCGCTCAACTTCTGTCCCGTGGAGCGCCAGCTCTACCGGCTGGGCCAGCCGCTGGCCATCAACCAGTCGTTTTTGGCCCAGCTCCACCTCAAAACCATCATCTGGCTCGCGTCGGAGGAGCCCTCCGACGAGTTGTTGGACTGGTGCTCTGCGGGCGGCGTCAACATCGAGTTCTTGGGCATCAACGACTTTGGGGCCGACCTGATGAACCCCTGGGACGCGCTCAACGAGCCCACCATCAAACGGGCGCTTGAAATCCTCTGTGACAAACGGGTGTACCCGGTGTTGGTGTGCTGTGGCATGGGCCGGCACCGCACCGGCACCGTGATCGGGTGCTTGCGCCGGTTGGAGGGGTGGAACTTGGCCAGTGTCAGTGAGGAGTACCGGAGGTTTACCGGGGCCCGTGGGGGCCGGTTGGGGGTGGAGTTGTTGATTGAGAACTTTGATATCGGTAGTGTGATGGTGCAGGGCGAGTTTGCCCCTGAGTGGTTGAAAAAGTAGGACCGACTTGAACTAGAAGTTGATTGCAACAGCGAGGCTGGCACGGGTCTGAAGGCACGGGTTTGAAGGCACGGGTCTGATGGCACGGGGCCTGATCGTTGGTCGAAGTGCTAGCTGGTTAGCTGGCTAAAACCACCAGTTACTTATTAAGGCCGTACGGGCCAGTGAGATCTGCCTCGAGGCACAAGCATATATTCAGGCCGTTATAGCATCAGATACGAAACAAACATGGAGAAAGCATCGACAGAAAAGCATCGACAGGTGGAGTTTCGAGATGGTTAGAGTTTTGAGTAAGTTTTAAGTACGTTTTGAGTAAGTTTAAGTAATAGACAATGAAGGTACCAATTCTGATAGAACTTGTATTTGGTTCAGTGATTGATTCAATGATTTTTTGCTACAAAATAGGTGATCGGCCATCGAGACGCAAGTGAACGCTTGACGCTGATCAGAATCTGGAGAGTCATTGGGACAGAAGCACTCTGTTCTTCTACGATTGGGTTTCTAACCTATACGAAATGTTTATTGACAGACAACGGAAGAAGATTAATTCGTGGAACCCACTGGAAACATAATCATAAACCATTTTCCGACAACCACACCCTGTACTCTTTAGACAGCACAACTATCACCACTTTTCCCACTATTGTCCTAACAATACGGCCTGCTTCGTAAATTGCACGTCCATGCATGGAACAAACCTAAAAGGTAAAAGCGTTAGCTTGGAACCAAGCCACAGCACGGGAAAAAATAGCGAAACCAGCCAACAGAGAAATGAAAAATACCGCTTAATTTGTAGGCAAAAACTTCCAGCTAGCCTTGTAGTCACAGTCCTCTAAACTCAAACTAGCCTTCGATAACCGAATACTTCTTACATGAAACCGTACTTATATCAAATCAATACGTATTATATCAAACCGTAAAACTCCCCATATCAAACCACAATACCCTTTGAATACCTGACTCAATCTCCACCTCCTAATTCAACCACCAACCCCACCCTACACCATACCCACGAACTATCTCTCTATTTCTATAAATTCCAATGCAGTGTCTAGTTTTTACTTTGTGCGAGGTTCATGTCGCTCATGGTGAAAAGCAAGTCGTCGTCGTCGTCGCCACGGCTCACCGCGCGCTTGCTGACCTGCAGAGCCGCGTCGTCGCCGTCGTCGCCGTCGTCGTCTTCAAACACGTTTTCGTAGTGGATGTGGCGCGGGGTGGTGGCCAACCCGGCCACCACGGGCGCTGGCGCCGCAGCTGGCGGCAGGGGAACGGGCGTGGGCTCCTCGGTGTGCCCGTCGAGCCGGGCGGTGATCAGGGGAAACTGCGACGCCTCGGGATAGCTCCCGGGCGGCAGGTGCGAGTTGTGCGAGTGGTTCAGAAGCTTGCGCAGCGAGTACAACAGGTTGACGGAGTCGCTCAACTGGGCGTGGTGGGCCCGGAGCGAGGCGAACTTGTTCAAGGGGTCTGCCAGCGTCAGCGGCGCCCCGAACCGGAGCTCGCTCTTGCTGTCGATCATCCGGACGAACCCCGAGATGTCGTCGGAGTCTCCGTCCAAATAAAGCCCCAGCCCGGGTGTCAGCGACGCCAGCCCGGCCAGCGTGCCGAGCAACAGGTCCTGGGGCCTGCTGAGCCGCCTAGTGCGCAGCCCAAACAGCAGCGAGAACCTGGGGGTGTTGTTGGCCAGCAGATCGGGGGTCTCGATGGGGTGGTGGCTCGAAACCAGCCTCGGGACGGCCGCGATGGGGATCCCCAGCGTGGCCAGCAGCTGAGAGTTGCGTTGCTGGCGGAGCATCGCTGCCAACAGCGCGTTCAGCCGGTTCAGAGCGATCAGGACCCGTCGCTCCATCGCTGGCGGCGTGGCCAGCGACGCGAGCGGCGGCGACGTGCTCATGCTCCCGATCCGGAACGGCTGGATGGGCAGCCGCATGGCGATGGGCTGGCTGGTGGCGTTGTTCAGCACCGAGTGGGGCTGGTGGGGGTGGTCGTGCCCGAGGGAGGGGTGGGGCGCCATGGGGACCAGCTCGGGGCCCTCGGAGCCCCGGCGGCCCGCTACAGCGATCACGTGGGGGTTGCCCTCGCGGCTGCGGCGGTCGATGGCGTCTGAGCTCCGGACGGGCCCCGAGCCTTCCCGGCGGAAGGACTCTCTCCGCGGTCTGGGCTCCGCACCCTCGCGTGCCTCCTCCCGCACCTCCTCTTTGCCTCCGTGCTCGTGTCTTGCAGTCTGCTTTGGGTCGGCGCCATGTGCTCCCTCTTTGCCTCCCTCTCTGCCTCCTCCTCCACCTCCCTCTCTGCCACCCTCTCTGCCACCCTCTCTGCCACCCTCCTCTTTGCCTATTCCACCCACCTTATTGGCTTCTGTCGAACCCGTGTTGGGACTGAGGCTCTTTTCGCGCACAGCAGAGGTGTGCTCGCGCACGTCTTCGTGGGCCCTGGCGCTCTCTGTGGTCTCCAACACAAACCGGGCCTGGGTGCGGTACGCCACCAGCACTCGGAGCGTGCCCACCGGGGTCGCCACCGGTTTGAACGCTTTGTGGCCCATGTGGTCGTCGGCTTTGCTCTCCCAAAGCGGCTTCGAGAGCCCGATCCGCCCCTTGGAGCTGATGGTGCGGCGGCCGTCCACCACCTTGGTGTGCACCCGGAGCGCGTTGGCACGCACCAACTGGGCACACGGCATGAGCCGGACAAGCGCGTACAAGCACCGGAAAAGCACAATGGCCTGCTTGTACACGAGGGGCAACTCGACCTCGTCGCCGTCGCCCGCGTCAAACTCCACCAACCACCGCTCCAAAACCACCTCCTGTTTGTTGCGTCGGTGCACCGGGTGGGCGCTCCCGGTGTCGTCAAGTGCCTCAAGCACCTCGTGGGGTGCCAATCCGCGGAGATCTAAACACACCTCCAAAATCATTGGAGGACACAGCTCGGGCATCAGCTCCTTCCACTGGGCCAAGTCCACCCCAACTAGGCTCTGGCTGGTGGGCGCCACGAGATTGAACCACCGATTGGGCTTGTCCGCCCCCGGGGAACTGGCACCAGGAGAGGTGCCCCCCGCGGCGGAGGTGCCGCGAGAGGTGCGAGCACCAGCGACTATCAGCGCAGCCTTGACAAAGAAGTTCTGCACCACCTGGGCGAGCTTGGCCTGGTGCTTGCGACGGGCATGCAAATCCAGCTTATCCATCGGCAATGGGTGACTCCGGTGATACAGTGGTATATATGCGCGCGAACGATAACGCACCAGGACGGCGGTGAGAAGTGGGGGTGATCTGGGGTGGTGGTGGGGTAGTGGCGTTACTACCCCGGGCGAGAGGAGGAGCTTGGTTGCCCCGGTGCCATTGAGTGCACACGGGTGCGGGAGGTGTACTACGGATGCCCCACAACCACACCGGGGTGCCCCCGTATCTTGACCTCATTAGTGAGACACCGCCCCTGTGCAGGATACCCCTCCCTTGGGGGCGTTGTCGCTTATAGTCATTTTGGGCCGATCGCGGGTACTGTGTAGGAAAGGGGTGGGGGAGGGGCACAATAGGAGGCGGCTCGAACGAGGAGGTAGGGACGAGTTTTGAGCAAGTGTAGATAGTCCGAGCTAATGGCTGGCTAACCGGGGCGGACCCTGTTGTTTGGTGCTGGGGGGAGCCTCGTACCACCGGCGTCGACAAGTGGTGGGGCGTGCCTGCTGCCGGTTGACTCGTATGCACGGCTAGGCTCGATCGTCTGACGGTGGGACAATAAGGTCAGTCGGACGCGTTTGTTGGGCGAGAATAGTGGTTAAGCAGGGGCTGGCGATGCCCACGGGGGTACGAAATGGGGCCTTTCGGGGGTGGTAGAGGCGGTTTTGAAAAGTTACACAAAGAGGTGGTGCAGACAGCATTAGGTATAACCATGGCAGTATAATTGACCCTTAAAAGCACCAAAAATAAGCTTTTAGCTGCAGACAGAATCACTTAAACCGGCTTTCCACGACTGCAGATTTGGTCAGTTTGTCCGAGTGGTTAAGGAGATTGACTCGAACTTTTCGGGCTATCAATTGGGCTCTGCCCGCACAGGTTCGAATCCTGTAGCTGACGCCATTTGTTTTTGATTTTTTGAACGCGAGAATGGAGGAGACGATTGTATTGGAGAGACGATCGGGCATAGCTTCTTTGAGCTGATTGAGAGCCTGTAGTTTTTGTTCTTGTTTTAAATCTTTTCGTCGAGCACCACTCCACCACCGAAAGGGTCGAAGCGCTGGGAGCAGGGAATTTGGGAAAAAAAAGTATGTAGGTTCTCACACGTGAAGGTCTTTTTTACAGAGTTTGGACTCCGCTTGGACTCCTTCAATTAATTCTGCCTGCTAACAGGAAGGGCAGCTTCTATATCCAAGTTTCAACGAGATGATGGTTCCAGTAACGGGCTAATAGGTTCCACGTGCACTACAATATTTCCCTCACAACCTAAATACTACACTACTCACTACGATGTAAACCTAGCCCATATCCGCTGTAAAATGGGCCCATATCCAGACGATACCCGACAAGCCCTATCTCGTATCTGTGATCGCATCTTACATTGACTAGATAATATTTTTCGCCCTACATTGAAACCCCCTATAAAACATAAGGACCACAATTGACGAAGGCAAAGGGTATACGGATGACTAAGAGTAAATTATACCTCTCTTATCCAGGTATTAGAAATGTACCCATCACAATTCATTACAACTACTGCCGTAACCACCCTCACCCATACACCCACACCCACGGTAGTCCTCAGACTAACCACTTTGATTCCCTCTTACCAAGGTTGACTCCTATTTCGTAATTTGTAATCACCGTGCTCTGATTCACCACTGTATGCACCAGATTTCTCGTGACTCATACATTGCTATATATCCCAGTGCGACTTGCTATCAATTATGGCTCCCTTCAAACAGGTAGATGTGTTTACCGCCAAGAAGTTCCGCGGCAACCCCGTGGCGGTGTTCTTTGACGGCGACGGTCTCTCCACCGAGGACATGCAATTGATGGCCCAATGGACGAACTTGCTGGAGACGACGTTCGTGTTGAAGCCCACCGAAAAGGACGCTGACTACCAGGTGCGAATTTTCACCCCCCAGGACGAGTTGCCGTTTGCCGGCCACCCCACGATCGGGACCTGTCACGCTGTGATCGAGGCTGGGATCGTGAAGCCCCGGGGCGGAAAGGTTGTGCAACAGTGCGGGGCTGGCTTGGTCAATTTGACGGTCGATGACAACGGAGCAATTGAGTTCCAGTTGCCGTACTACCGGTTCACTCCGATCAGTCCGGCGGTGGTTGCCGAGGTGGAGAAGCTGTTGTCCTTGCCCGGGCTGGTGGTTGGCGAGGCGGTGGTGGTGGATGACGGGCCCAAGTGGGCGTGCTTTGAGGTCATCACTGGTGATGCCGTGTCCGAGGCGAAGCCCAACATGGGCGCCATCAGCGAGCTCTCCAAGAAGCACGGGTGGACCGGGATCGAGGTGTTTGGCCGCTACACCAGCAACTGCAAGAAGGGCACCGAAGGGTCCTACGAGTTGCGGAACTTGGCCCCGGCCACGGGGGTCCCCGAAGACCCCGTGTGTGGCCTGGGCTCCGGGGCGTTGGGGGCCTTTGTTGCAGTACACGCCGGCCGTGCTGAGCACAACATAGACATCCGCCAGGGTCGCAACATCGGGCGGGACGGCCACATTCGCGTTCGGGTCGACCACGAGGACGTGGACAAGCCCGCGGTGTTTGTGAAGGGCAACGCTGTCACCGTTCTTGATGGCTCGTACTGAGTGGAGTCAGTGGTAGATGGCCCTGTAGTATGGATTAAAATACAATTTTGAGACAATGTAGGCGTTTGAGTGATTACGTTTTGGAGGCAGTGAAGCAGTGGAAGCTAAAAGCCAACTGTAGAAGACTAGTCTGGAGGATTGAGCGCCTCTGAATCAAATAAAGACTTTTATTTTTCAGTTGTGCCGATATGGGGTGAATTGAGCTACTGTAGTATAGTTTCTCCCTCTGCAGTAATGGCTGCAAAATTTTACTCGGGATTACGATTAACCTCAGTTGCAACCGATAAACACCAATCGAAGCAATTATCGTAGTTTGTTGATGCTTAAAGACCATTCTACAAATTTCTGTCGTATTTTATCTGCCCAAGGCGCCTGTCGTTCAACAGACTTCAATCCAGTGGGTGCCACGTGACCGACTAAAGCTGAACGTAGATGACTCAGGAGCGTCGTCAGCAAGGCCTAAGTAGTGTAAACATGGCTCTGAACGGATTATGACTCACAATCTCTTTCCACAGGGGCTGTATCTGCACTCGAATTGTTGACAGTGCTGATCATTCCACACTTTAGGTGGACTTCCGTTGATGCGGCTGATTGTAGAGAGAGTGAGAGACTTTTCACTCGCCCTAATCCAAGGGAGTTTCTGATAATAAGCCAAGGAGTATCCTGCTAATAAGCCAAGGAGACACCTGAGTACCCTACTCATCAGGCTAGAGAGACTTCAGATCACCTACCAGTACGGTAGAACACCTGATCGGGCGATGCGTTGGCTCCCACATACCATACTCAGATCGCGGTACCGCGAGACCCAAAATGCACCCACCCCGTTTCACCCCTAAACTTCCGCTACATCCCCACTCATACCTTTCTTTTCCCTTTCTTTCCCCTATTTTCCCTTTCCTTTCTTTTCCCTATGACTCGGAACCCCAGAGTTTCTTGTCCGGGCACATAACACCATCCACCTGTCACCCCACAAACCCAACCCACCCCGTCAAAACCACGGTAAAACACACCGACACACCTACAAACACCCCACTAACACGCCCCACTTCCACCCCACCACACCCACACCCCCACTAATCCCCCTAACCCACCCCATCCCCTTCACCCACCCACCTCCGGTACCGGCCGGCCACGTGACTCCTGACTCATAAACGATCACCACATTTTTCACCTCCACCATGTCCACCACATACAGATCCACCCGTTCCACCGACGCCTCGCAGGCGCTCTCGTTCGAGGACGTCGTGATGGAGGGCCTCGCCCGCGACGGCGGGTTGTTTTTGCCGCTGCAAATCCCCCAGGTGTCTGCGGACACCCTCGCGGCCTGGGCCAGCCTCTCGTTCTCCGAGTTGGCGTTCGAGGTGATGAGACTCTACATCGACCCCCAGGAGATCGCCGACAGCGACTTGCGGGACCTTGTGACCCGGCTGTACCGCACGTTTCGCTCGCCCGACGTGACCCCGTTGCGCCAGTTGACCCCCGAGATGTACCTCTTGGAGCTCTTCCACGGGCCCACCTACGCGTTCAAGGACGTGGCGTTGCAGTTCGTGGGCAACCTCTTTGAGTTCTTCTTGACCCGGCGCAACCAGAACGCCGCCGACGGCCAGCGGGAGCAGATCACCGTCGTCGGAGCCACCCTGGGCGACACCGGGCTGGCGGCGATCTACGGGTTGCGGGGCAAAAAGGACGTGCTGGTGTTCATCTTGTACCCCACCGGGCGCATCTCCCCCATCCAGGAGGAGCAGATGACCACCGTGGAGGACGCCAACGTCCACACGCTCCTGGTCAAGGGCACGTTCGACGACTGCCAGGACATCGTCAAGCAGATCTTTGGCGACCGCGAGTTCAACGACAAGTGGCACGTGGGCGCCGTCAACTCGATCAACTGGGCCCGTATCCTTGCCCAGCAGACCTACTACTTCTACCTGTACTTCCAGTTGCAGAAACAGGTGCAGGGGGCCAAGGTGCGGTTTGTGGTGCCTCTGGGCAACTTTGGCGACATCCTTGCGGGCTACTACGCCACGCGGATGGGGTTGCCGGCGGACAAGTTGATCATTGCCACCAACGAGAACGACATTTTGGACCGGTTCATGGCGTCGGGCGAGTACGCCAAGAACGCGGAGGAGGGCGTCAAGGCTACCTACGCGCCTGCGATGGACATCTTGATCCTGTCCAACTTCGAGCGGTTGTTGTGGTACCTCGCTCGCGACACCGTGGCCGGCGGGGACGACGCCAAGGCCGGCGAGACCCTCAACAACTGGATGCAGCAGTTGAAGGACTCGGGCAAGGTCAAGGTGCCCGAGGAGGTGGTCGGGGCCGCGCGCCAGTTGTTTGGGCTGGCGCGGGTCACCAACGAGGAGACCGTGGCCACCATCAAGCAGGTGTACGGCGACCACCAGTACGTGATCGACCCGCACACCGCCATCGGGGTGCACACTACCCAGCGGTTCCAGAAGGACGGCGCGGGCGCGCACTACATCTCGTTGTCCACCGCGCACCCGGCCAAGTTCTCCGAGGTGGTGGACATGGCGCTCTCGAGCTTTGACGGGTACCTGTTTGAGAAGGACGTGCTTCCGGCCGAGCTCAAGGCGTTGTCGACCAAGGAGAAGCGCATCAACTTGATTGACGAGGCGCTGGTGGACAAGGTGAAGGCGGCGATTGTCAAGGAGCTTACCAAGTAGGGCTACTAGTGGGGCTGACCAAGTGGGAGCTACTAAGTAGAGCGCAATATGTTAATAGGAGTTTGCTATGACACGTGAACTAGATGTTGGTAGAGGAGGTGTGGGGTAGGGTGTTGAAGGGGTAAAAGGGATAGGTTTTGAAGAGACAGGGTGGTTAAAGGAGGGTGGTTAAAGGGAGGGTGGTTAAAGGGAGGCTGGTTGAGGGGAGGGTGGTTAAAAGGGGAAGGTGAGGTTGTTGGATTGTACGGTAGTCTCGCAGTGGTTTAGTTCTAGAGTGCCCTGGTTGTAAGTATTCTGCATTTGACCCAAACCGCAGACTACTTACACAGAATAAAACAGACACTTTGTGTAATTCGCCAGTGGTATGGGAAGTGGGCCATGGAGAAGGCAAGCATTGGATAGTTTGGCGTCGACCGAGTTTTCTAGGGAATTGGCTGTATTTAACTTGGGTAGAGAGGCATGTACGAGGCGTTGATTGGGTGTGTTATCAGACCATGGGTTACTCGAATACCCTCGCGTAGTTGTCTGAGGGGTGATGGCGAACTGGTAGCTGATAGTCTCAGTTGGCAAACTGGTAACTGGTATCTAACTATGGGTGCTTACACGTTTGGACTATGGAATAATTGAGAAACAATTTTGTGTTTGGAGTGACGGTCTAGAGGCTTAGAAGAGTGCTGCGGCCAGAGATCTCGCGGGAGACCCAATTTAATTTGATCGCTGATCTGGAATCGACCTGGTGGTGTAATGAAGTGG
The DNA here is from genome assembly GCA_030560525.1 of Diutina catenulata. NCBI lineage: Eukaryota > Fungi > Ascomycota > Pichiomycetes > Serinales > Debaryomycetaceae > Diutina > Diutina catenulata. The sequence continues at coordinate 28,175 of JAKTTW010000042.1, forward strand.
GCACCTGGTTGATAAACGAGAGGTGGTTGCAGAACGATTAGGAGCTTAATCACCAGAATCGGGTGTATTATGGCTGATCGAAACTCGCAAAGTGGTGACAGTGGTAAAATCAAAAGCACTGGTTTGTTCAAGAGTTTGTTCGTTCAACAAGCTTTACGACCGTGCCAATTTAATAACTCCTCTCATGACTAGGACCAATCTTACTCCTCTAATGCCTACTTTACCCAACCTGCTGAATCATGACCACCCCTGACATTGCCCCTTTTTATTGTGGCGCTGGCGAACAATGGATCAGGTACCGGAAATGTCGTACCGCCACTTAAAAGCTCCGAAGACCCACCCTGGAACCAATGTGGTTTTTAGTTATAGTTATCGCCCTCTGCGTGTGCAGCGGGGTGTCTGCTCTAGCCCAGTTCTGCCAGGCTCGCCATGGGTGGGGCCTCAAATATCCCAGAAGGGGCAAGTTTGGCACCTACTACTACGAGCTCCACAAGCGCACCCCAAACACCTCGATGGCGGACGTCCAGGACGCCCTCGACCGGGTGTTACCCGAGGTCGTTTTCGAGAAACAGGTTTTTGCCAACCCCACGCTCTTGGAGCGGGTGAGCCCGAAAGTCTACTACGGCGAGTTGTGGGTGGACGGGGTGTGGCAGGGCACGTTGCGGGTGTCCAAGGCGAAGTACGTGTCGAAAAGCGTCCCAGATTCGCCGTTGGACCGGTTAGAGTACACCACAGAACCTGCGGAGGGCACTCTGGCAGAGCCTTCGGTGCCTTCGGTGCCTTCGGCTCCTCAAACCTATCCACCAGCCGAAAGTACTCCTCAGACATACCCACCGACCGATGGCAAAGACTTGCCCCCTCAGTACGAAGTATAGGTACGTACCTGTAACCACCATGCTCTATTTCAACCCGCCGTAGGACTACAATAGACACTTCGCCCAACTCACTTTGCCCAACTCAATTCGCCCAACTCAATTCGCCCAACTCATTTCGACCAACTCACTTCGCTTAGCTCACCCCGCCCAGCTCACTTCGCCCCTCACTTCACCCAGCTCATCGTGTCTGCCCAGAAATTCGGATCAACGATAATCCGGTCAATCGTATCACCTTCCCCATACTACGACACTGCAGTCAAATATAGAAGCAAGTCCAGGGCGTCACTAGCAGAGACGTGCGGTCTAAGAGACGATGAACCTGTCAAGAACAGACTATCAAGAACACACTATCAACTACAAAAAGTCTTACAATCGCGTTATCCTCACAACTAGTCCATTACCCAAACCGTTCCTCAAACCCACCTTTCGTCATGCACTTGGTCACCCGTTCCTTACACCCCTATCCTGGAACCTGCAGCCACCCCAGCCTTTAAGCTTTGACAATTTCTGCCATGGCTAAATATGGGCTAATTTCGCCTAGCTCGGTCACGTGCATAGCCGCCGTTGATGCCTCGTAAACCTTAATTGACGAACGACCTCGTCGAGGCCCACGCAACCCCACGAAACGAATGCAGCCAATTTAACCCAGCCCTCGCTTGCGACATTTATATTAGCCGCTTCGGCCCGCAAATCTGCCCACTGTACCCGTAACTGTCTATGCGGTCCTGTACCCAGGTGTGCAGATTATTCCTAAAGCAGCCGTGCTGTGTTGACAGTGTGCCCCGCCCGAACCGCGGCTCACGGGTGACTCGTGACTCACCATTGTCGCGATGTCGCCGGCAGGGGCCCGCTCCAAGCCACCCCCTCGTGTCTCCCTGGTCCTCTCCACCCTCGCCACCCTTTTGTCCCCCACAAATCCTCGTTTATTCGTCGTATTTACGTAGCTCCAACTAACAACAATTGTTTGCATGCTCCAAAACGACGGTGCCCGGCACAGGTGACGTCGCGCGACGCACTTTTGCCGCACCTAAAATGCACTGGCACCCCACGAACAATGCACTCGTAATGCACCCGTGATGCACATTCTCCAAAATTTTTTCACACCCGCCTGGGCTGCTCAGGGAAGCGGGTTTAAAACCGCCGACGTGCGCCGTGTCGTGTAGAATTGTAAATTAGTCATGTTGAGAACCCTTGCCCTTGCTGTTTTCGCCGCTGCCGTCGCCGCTGAGTCCTCTGCTGACGCCTTGGTGGTGCCCACCAACGCTGACGAGGTGGCTGCCGCGCTCTCTGAGACCCCCTACTTGACCATGTCTCCCGAGGCTTTTTCGTCGTACCTCGTGCTGAACGGTGACTTCCCCCTGGCCCTGATCCCCGCCCAGGTTGCCTTGTACTCGTCGATGTACGACCAGTACCTGGGCTCGATCCCCTGGGGCAACTACTACACCACCACCATCGGTACCGACGTGGTGGCCGCTGCTTCTGCTTCGGACATCTCTGCTGCCGCCTCGTCTGCCGCTGTTGCCGAGTCCGCTGCTTCGTCCGCCGAGTCTGACAAGGAGTCTGCTGCTTCGGAGCTTTCTTCCGCCACCGCCGAGGCCCTGTCGGAACTTGCTTCCGTGACCAAGCTGGCCCTGTCTGCGCTTGCCTCTGCCACCGACGCTGACGAGTCGAGCTCTGTCAAGTCCGAGGCCTCCAAGGCTGAGTCCTCTGCCAAGTCCAAGGCCTCTTCCGCCAAGGAGTCTGCCTCGTCCGCTGCCTCGTCCGCTGACGACTCCAAGTCGGGCAACGGTGCTGCCGTCGCCGGCGCCGGTTCCGCCGCGGTGGCTGCCATGATCATGGCCCTCTTCTAATGTTATATACCTTGCATACGTTTAATGGATGTTAAAAGTGAGTGTTGTGGGCACATAGATGCTGTGTGCGAGCACCGGCAAAGGGTGCGAACAGGTGCACTGGAAACCTGAGGTAATCCAAGTAAGCCAAGTGGATGGTACTGGGATAGTACTGGAATGGTACTGGGATGGTACTACCTAGTTGTACTCCACACATGGTAGAGGCCATAATGGTCTAAAAGGCTAGTCGTCTTGTGAGCTTTTTTTTCAACCATCAGAGAATCGAAATTTTGGTGGCTACTGGAGGCCACGATATCGCCACCATCTACACTATTCCTCTCAATAAAGACAATTACCATCCCAACTACCCTATTTTCTATTTTACACCGCTTTGATGCCTTTTACGCTCCCATCGGTTCGTGCTCTTAACGCCTGTACGCATCAGCGCGACGCGTCTCATTAACCCTCAGCGCGTTAACCATCCCCCCATGAATCTCGAGCTGGTCCGAGCCACGATCAAGCAATGGGAAAAGCTGTTTTACAAAAAGCACGGCCGCAACCCCGAGAAGCTGGACATCAAACAGGATGCCACCGTGCGCAAGCTATACAAGGCGTACAGCGAAATGAAGCACGGGACCCCCGAAAAGAAGCCATCCAAAGAACCAGAGATCCTCCAGGACGAGTTGGGACCCACTCCCCAGGCCAACGGACGGGTGCTTTCGTTGTTCAACATCACCATGACGCCCCCCAGAACCACCCAGAAGCCCACGTTGGAGACGGACCAAACACCCACGCGCCCACTGCGCAACACGGTTATGGCCCGGCTCTTGGAGGTTTCGCTGCCGTCCAAGACCATGCTGCCACCGAAATCGTCCCCCTCCAAGCTCTTTTCGCCCACCAAGGGCACCCCGTCCTACATGAAGCACATCGAGTTGACCCCCACCAAACCGTCGCTGGGCCCACTCAACTTCTCTGTGAGCCCGTCTCCGCTCAAACCACACCGTTTCATGACCCGCTTGACCCAGGTGTTTGAGGAAGCCACCCTGGCGGTGATTCCCGAGCTCAAGGACGAGGACGGCAACGTGCTCAAAATGGAGAGCGACCAAGACGAAGAGGAGGACGAGGAGCCCGCAACCGAGGGGAGCCCCGTCAAGAGAAAGCGAGCACAGACCCAGAAGCGCACGACGCGTAACTGGCGCATCAAACCCCGGGGGATGGCCGAGACGGGCGCGTCGTTGGACGGCAAGGACATCCACGCCGAGCTCGACCGCATCAAAGAAAGCACCAAGGAGGTGGAAGTCAAAACAGAGGACATTCTCCGCCAAAAGCGCAAACTCAACACTCAGGTGGACGCGCTGGACAAGGAGGAGCTGGAGCTGGAGGACGAGTTCGAGTACAAACGCCCGGCGCCCGTGAAGAACGGGGTGGCGCCCGTGAGCCGGAACTACCAGCGGTTGAAGATAAACGACCCGAGAACCGCGAGATTTAAGCGGAGAATGCGTCGATAGCATAGCATTAGCCCTAGCACGGCTACCTACATAGAACACTACTAGTACAGTTTACCTACCCGGTAGTCGATCCTACACGGTTTGTCGATCCTACAGTTTGTCGATCCTACAGTTTGTGGATCCTACAGTTTGTCGATCCTACAGTCTGTTGATTGATCTACAAAAGCAAAATCCCGGCGATGGCACCAATGGCACCAGCAGCCATACCACCAACGGCAGCCGCGTTGGACTCGGACTTGCCGTCAGACTTGGTCTTGGACTCGGACTTAGACTCGGACTTCGACTTGGAGTCAGACTTGGAGTCAGACTTGGAGTCGGACTTGGACTTGTCAGCAGTGACAGAGTCCACAAGCGACGACAACCCAGACAAGTCGGAGACGGAGGCAAACTCCTCGACAGCGGTGGCAAGACCCGCGTCCTCGTAGATCTTGGCAGTGAGGGTACCGAAGGGGATCTTACCGTCGTACTGCTCGTAAAGCGACGAGTAGTACTTCAACCCGGCAGTGGCGTCGCCAAAGCCGTACTGGCCCATCATCTTGGTGGCGTCCTCAGGCTTGACCAACACGAAGGTCTCACCGTCCTCAATAGTGTAAACGTCCTGGGCAACGGCCACAGCAACAAGGGCAAAAATAGAAAGCGAAAGCATTGGCCCAACACCCGAGGAAGCGTCCATTATTTATACCCGTGGCTGAGCTGCATTGTTCGCTCGTGAAACGCTCTTGTGACGTACCCCACATGGTACGGCTGAAATAAAACTGGGGAAATGTGGCGCTACAGGCGAGAGATAAGGGTCACGATTTCGTCAGGGGTCGATTCACGCTGCCGACCACCTAGTTACCCGTGTAACCCATGTCGTGGGCGTGTCTTCCGAGACCTCGTATTATTTATTACTAATACGAACTTTCCAAACAATACCCCCTTAGCCGCGTCTGAAACGGGTGATTCCACCTCGACGGGCTTGTGCTAGGCACAAAAGGGCTAGTGGTCGTTCGAGAGCTCGGTGGTGCTTTACTACACGCGCTATATACGGGCCACCACATGCTATGCCAGAAAGATATTAGGTTTAGAGACCCCGCGAAAACGTGGGTAGCCGTAGCATTGTTGGGTAAAAATTAGACGAGCCGCGTGCCGACGTCGGTTTCACCACGCGAGCGTGTTGACAGCTGCCTCCAGGCACCGCTCGTATTTAAGAGCTCACGACGGCAAAGCAGCCACCAACTCCGTGGTGTCGTCACCGGTGATGCCAAACTGGAGACGAGACCGCGGGAGCTCCGGGCTCTCGGTGTCGCCGTCCTGCTGGCCCAAGTACTGGGGCTTCTCCCACCGCTTGGTGTCGGCCTCGTAGTCCCACACCTGCTTCAGAGCCTGGGCTTCGCTGAGCATCTTGGTCAGGGTAATGTCCAGCTCGAGTTTCTCGATCTCCGCGTCGTCCTCGTCGTCGCTGTAGGTGTAGCGTGTGTTCTCTACCATCTGGGCCTTGCCGTTGACGATCACCATCTCCATCACGCGCTTGCCACGCCCCGTGCGGGCCTTGGTCTCGTTCTCCGAGCGGCGCTGCTGCTTCTGGGCCCGCTTCAACTGGAGGGCCCGCTCTACAGGAGAAAACCACATCGCTCCACCCGAGTGGTGGGGCATTTCGAAGTCGGCTGCCCGGTCAATGATCTTGGTGCGCTCCGCTCCCGTGGCCTGGAAGTCAAGCAAGGTCTCAAGCCGTTCCTGGGCCTTGACCAAGTCTGCGTCTCCCGTTTCAACCATCCGCTTCTCGTTCTCGTACCGCTTGAGCTCCTCCTCCTGCTGCTTGACCTCCTCAGCGAGGCGGGCCTCGTCCTCCTTGCGCTTCTTCTCCTGTCGCTTCTCCTCCTCGAGCGCAGCCAACGCGTCCATCTGGTCGTCCCAGAACTTCCCCGTGCTCAGAGACACCTTGACAGCCTTCTTTTTGGTTTCGGGGGCGGGCAGAGGCAGCGCTGTGCGGCTGATATCGCTTTCGGGCTTGTCTCCAGCCAAGTTTCGCTCTTCCTGAAGCAACACCTGCTTGATCAGGTCGCTCTCCGCCTCGCTGAAGAGAGGCTGCCCGCAAAACGAGCACGGTTGCATCCCCTCCTTGCTACAAATGATCTTACCACAGTTCAAACAGTTGGGAACCACCTCAAAAAGCGGGTGGCGCTGGCCCATGCAGTCACACCGCCGGTGGCTGACCTCTTTCGACGTAGCCAACTCCAAGTCCGCGAGCGCAGCCTCGATGTCGCGGAGGTTGTCCAAGTTCTTGCGTTTTGATTTCTTGGCCTCCCGCGTTATAAGCTCAGGCTTGGGTTTGTCCATGAGCTGGGAGGTTGTGGTGGGGGTGTGCTTTCTCGATCTGTACTTTGGGCTCTGTACCGGTTCCACAGGATCTTTCCAGGCCGGATGCGTTTTCGATGGGGGAGCCTCCGGAATTGCCGGTTTCAGCGCCAATTTCTCGCGTAGCTTCTCTTGCTTGGCACGTAGCGTCTCTTCTTCTTCCTTCTTGAGCTCGAGAAACCGGGAAACGAACCGAAGAGCAAGCTCCGACTGGCCCAAAATGTCGATTAAATGGTTTTCAATCGCAGCAGCGTTCTTGAGACTTAGCGCATAGTCAATTATCTCCTGGATCAGCTCGGGATCGAGCGGAAGAATCTCCGAGATGGCGTTCCGACTGTAACTCTTGGTCTTGGGGTAGTCCATGCTCTACATGAGTCACTGGATCGTGAAAAATATCAAGCCGCACACCGTGCGGCTCAGATTCGGGAAGAGAGAAGGCAAAAGTAAAGGCACGTTGGCGGGGATAGTATACACGAGGTTGGTCTCTTTCTTGGAGATTTTGCGTGCGCTCTGAGCGCTGAGATTTTTCTCTAGCTTATCAGATTGATTTATCAGATTGATTGGTAACAATGGAGAAATCTGGCGAGTGTACAAGAAGATCTTAATCCTCCCAACTAGCTAGTGCTATGGACACAGCACTTGTGTCCCTTTCCACTCAGTAGCTAGTTGTGGGGGGATACCCCGGCGGGACATCTAGTGTGTCCCCTCAAAATATGCCCTTTTAGGATATGCCTCTCAGAGTATGCCTCCTCACTAAAGACCTCAAAAAATGTCTGGTTTAAGCCACCGATAACCACTATTCAAACTAATGAGCCTCCGCTGCCGTGATAGATAAAAATACTACCATACCTTATTAATACATCAATCGAAGGTTCGCGGCCTACCGTGACGTTTAACGTCTGCCCACGTTGACAGGGTGACGGCTCTCTACTAGCACAAAACTCCATACGAACCGCTAGATCGGTACCAGATTCTTTCCGATTGTTATCAAACGCTATTTTCACCTGCTAATCGTAGCTCCGATCGCTGACACCTCCCCTCCGGCGATTGATGCATTCGGATTTTTGCAACCTACGTGCATACAGTCCTAATCGGTTAATATAAAAGTGCAAGCGGTGCCGAACGCCACGGCGTGGAAGGCGGGGAATTCAATAAAAAGCTTTAGCTGGCTCCTTTTGAAGTCTCTTCTTAGTATTTCTTACCCCTAGAGCACTCGCCCATGCGGCCGTTGGCCGATGGTCTTATCTTATCAGGACCGGATAGACACTGTCCGATCGCGACACACTACCCTGTCCGATCGACCTTCTATGTTAGGAATCTGTCCCGGGCAAGTGCCGTTTGGGCCACGGGGGCCGCATTTGTGATCACCCCAATGGCGTGATGGATTGTGCCATCAACTCTCGAGACACCGATGAGCCGGTGACAATGAAAGTGTGGCTGCGATCGCAAAGTCGGTTCTGAAATCAATGCGCACCCAGTCAATCGGCTCCACCAGCGCTGGACCATCGTCTAAGGACCCCCTCGTGGTTCTGCGGCCCGCGATCGTCCCTACGTTCTAACGCAGGCTATCCCGCATGCCATTTTACGTATCAGCGGTACGCAGCGATCGCCCCCAGGCACACAAACAGCTTAAGTAGGGTTGTAGGCGGCTCTGAAAAGGACCAAAATATATCACCATCTTCCCACGCGCCGGTAGACCCTGCTTTGCCACCTTTTAACACGCCCAGGCTCCCCCCTCAGTGTGGATCCTACATATAGCCCATTCCGACAAAACACGTGATTCAATCAAATACCACGGGCAATAGACACGATCAGGCGAATCAACGGAAACTGTGGATTTGTGGTAAGGCTGGTTATATAACCAACGGCGCAGCCCTCGTTTATGTACCTAGTGAACCTGTCCCGCGATGGACCGCCTACCCTTTGACTTACACTCCCACCACCTGCCTCCGCTAAAACGAACAAAGTACCCCGAAAACACTTCGTTGCACCAGCCACTCATGTCGTACTCACGCGAGCTGTTCACCCGTGAGTACCCACAGCCAGTGCCGTCGCCACCGACCATAACTACCCCGCAATTGCCCCTGCAATCCCTACATTCCGCCCACCACTCGTCGTCTGCCCAATCGGGTAATGGCGCGAAAGGCAACGAGCTGGAAAGTGACGAGGACGAGCGGTTCTTGCGACTAGCGCGGGAAGCCCTTGTAGCCACCGCCGGGAACAACGATCCCGGGCACATCATCGACCCCACCATCCAGGACTTGCTCCAGCGGCTCCAGTACGCCCTGACCCCCCACGGTAACCCTATAAAACGCTCGGAAGAGCCGCCCCAGCCCGCGTTTGGCATGCCCCTGGGCTTCTACGACCACTTCCCCAATCTATCGAACGATATTTTCACCGGGGCGTCGTACCCGCAGGCCGCCACCGTGGCACCCCCTCCGGTGGCCCAGCTGCCTCCGCTGTCGAACGACTACGACGCTTACGACGAGGAGCGCAAGTTCCAGTGTCCCAAGTGCTCGCAGGGGTTCAGGCGCCTGCTGGACTTGAAGCGCCACGAAAAACAGCACTTGGTGCAACCACCTAATATCTGCGACTTGTGTGGCAAGGGTTTTGCCCGCAAGGACGCGTTGAAGCGCCACCGCGACACCCAGACGTGTCGGCGGAACCTCGAGAAGAAGTTGTACTTGGACAATCTAGCATATATATAGTCGAATTGCATACACGTAGTGGTGTGGTAGTATTAGGTGGAGAGTCTACGTTTGAAGAAGATGGGGCTTCTACGGTTGGACATAGTCACGAAACTAATTCGAAGGCTCCATTGGTAATCCACGCATTGAGTGGTTATACCAAATACTCTTCATCTCTGGAGACTAGTCTCCGAACTACTCGCTGCCAAAAGCCCAGAGAACCTGCTTATAGAACATGGCTCAACTTAATTCTTCAGTAGGCTTATTCTCTGATGGCTCTGATGGCCTATTCTCTGATGGCCTATTCTCTGATGGCCTTTTCTCTGATGGCCTATTCTCTGATGGCCTCTTCTTTGATGGCCTATTCTCTGATGGCTCTGATGGCCTATTCTGATGGCCTATTCTCCTATGGCCTATTCTCTGATCACCACTCTTAGCTACTACACATTACTTCATCATTCTCTATAGACTCTAAAACTTCGACATGAACGGCTTGTTCTCGGGCATCCGCACCTTCTCGTACCACCACGGGTACGCCAACTCGCACCGGTTGAGGTCAAGCGACATCCCAATCACCACCCACAACGACCGCAGCAAGTACAACCGCTCGCTGGGGCTCAGCACCGCAATCAACCCGTAGATCTTGTCGAGCCACGCGGTGAACCGCGACAACGGGAGATAGGGGATCAAGTTGATGATGGTGTTCACCGCAGCCTCGCGCTCGGTCTCGGGCTGCACCCGCTCGGTGAACTCGTACTCCTTGGGCGTCACCAAGTCCTCCGCCGCCTGGCGCCACTTCTTGGGCACGTACTTGTTCACCTCGGCGTTGACCTCGTCGTAGATCTTCTCGGAAATGTCGCCAAACACCTTGTCGAACGGCTTGTCGGCGTCGTTCTGCTCGACGATGTTGTGGCTGTCCACCTGGTCCTCGTCCATGCGGTACAACGTGGTGGTGGCCAAGATCTCCCCCACGGGCTGCGCCAGCATGATCGTCTGGTCCTTGAACAGCGAGTTGCGGTTCTTCAACGGCACCAGCCGCGTGGGCAAGATCATGTGGTACAAGAACCGCATGAACTCCTCGGCCAGATCGGGAAGAGCGGGGTCCTTGGGGAGCCGCGGGTTGGCGAGCAACGCCTTGCCCACCGTCTCCACCGCCACCAGCATCTGTGTGGCCAGCAACACGTGCGGGTGGCTCTCGAACAACAACCCGATGTAGTTGATGCACTCGTCCAACTCCTGGTGCTTGGTCTTGCTGAAGTAGATGAGCAACACCAGGTGGGCGGCCTCGATGACCTCGAGGTTCTTGTAGTGGGGGTTGCCGACGAGATCGTAGCAGAACGGGAAAATGAACGTCTGGGCAAACTGGGAGTCGAACTCGGGCTGGCCAAGGTAGTTCTCCCACATCCCCAACACGAAAAGCACCCGCAGCTGCATCACGTAGTTGCGGTTGATGGCGGCGGGGTCCATGTTGACGCGAGGCGGGCCCACCAAGTGCGCGGTGGTGTCGCGGTACTGCTTGTGGGTGTCCAACGCCAACTCGTTGGACAAGTAGTACACGAAGTTGTAGGCGTCAAACCCGCCCGCGCCCACGGACACGAGGATAAAGTGGATGGCGTACAAGTTGTGGAGCACCTTGAGCGCCACCTGCTTGTTGCGCGGGTTGACGTAGGGGTTCTGCGAGAACGGGTTCAGCCACCGCTTGCCCGAGGTGATGTAGCGGGTCATGATCCCGGTGAACACAATCACCTCGGCAAAGAGCACCTGTTTGAGGGTCAACCAGAACTGTGCCTCGACAAACAGCGGCGGGTTCTTCGCCAGCTCCTCGCGGTTGAACGCCAGGGCCTCGGTCAACGCGCCCAACTCGTCGTTGAACCGGAGAATCTCCGCGAGCGACCACTGGATCATCGAGAACCCCTCGGTGGAGTGGGGCATCTTCTGGAGGTACCCTTCCAACACAAACGCCAACTTGTTCATGTAGCGGATCGCCGGCACCTGGTAGATGTCCTGCTGGATCTTCTGCTCGACGGTGTCGCCGTCCACCACCATCGCCAACCCCTGGGCTTCGGGGAAGTCGAAGAACTGGCGGTAGGCGCGGAACATGTCGGGCCGCTGGCCAAACATGAGCTCCACGAGCGCAGCCACGATGAACTCGGGCCGCACGTGGCGCGTGTACTGGCGCACGTCGTCTCCGCGGCGATACACCACCGCCATTGCCAACAACACGAGGTGGGTGATGTCCACGGGCAACGCGGGCGAAAGCAGGTAGTTGAGCAGGTGGCAGAACAACTTGCGGAGCGTCTTGTCGAACAGTGCAAAAAACCACGAGTACTCGAGCGTGTTGGGGAGGGTGTAGAGCTGGTCGCGGAGGTCGTTGGCCAAGTAGATCCCGGCAATCACGGGGAGCACCTTCCACAGGTTGACGTGCTGGTTGTATTTGGCAAACCCACTGAGCTCTTCGCGCCAGATGGTGTAGAACTGTTTGATGGTGAGCGTGGGCTGGGACACCCGGAGCTTCTTTTCGAAGATCAACCGGATCACCTCGATGATGGAGAAGTTCTCGCGGTAGGGTGCTGGGGGCGAGAAGCAGGTGGGGCTGTTCAAGAACGACAGCACCACCACCCGCAAATTGTGCTCCTGTTTGATGTAGGGCACGTAGTTGTAGAGGTAGCCCATGACCTTGTGGACGGTGGTGTCTGGTTTGGGCTGGCGAAGCTCGTTGCAGAGAAAGTCGAGTTCCTGGGGCGTGGGGCCGTTGTTGAAGGTGCCTCCTCCAACGAGTGCCCGGCCCTGGGGGCCCAACTGGGAGCGGAGGTTGGACATGGTTGCCGTCGGGTTGAGGTGGCTGCGATTTGTGGGGGAAAAAATCACGTGCCGAGGGGACCAGACGGGAGATTGGAGGGGGAGCGGAGAGTGAAGGGTTGATGGGGGTGGCGGTATGGGGGTAGTGGGTGTAGTAGGTTGGGTTATGGGTTTGCTGATCGTGGGGTTTATTGGTGGTGTAGGTAAATTAGTGGTCTATTGACCTTAATGGTGCGATCGTAGGTACACCAAATGTAACATGATTATCCTGGGCTGGTACAGTCAATTGGGTCAAAACAAGGCCGGTAGAAGTTGTGGCCCGCTTGGAAGAGCCATGGAGCACAAGCGACTCCCTAAAACCAGCCCCCTTAAACTTCAAACCCCTTTGAGGGTATCTTACCGAAGTGGTCGATACCACGCATAGTTACATTATGTCACCAAAACGCTACATCCGTCCTAAAACCACCCACAAATCGCGCTTCCAGCCGGAAGTTGCGCTCCCCACAATCATTTAGGCGTCAGTCCTTATATTGCTCACGGGATGTGTCCGAAAGGCAGGTGGACTCGACAGGTCAAACACCGAATTTCCCCCGATCCGGACAAATTGGCAAATGCGACCCCACGGGTTGCTCTCTCGTCATATCCCGATTATCCCGGGTGCCTAGTCCCGGCTCCGTGGCCCCCAATGCGCTTCCACTTACTCTCTCGGATGCATGGGGCACTCGGGCCGGCTTCCAACAATAGCGATTTTGTCAGCAGGCGCGTCCAGGCTTTTTACGAAGCCCCAAACGGCGCTATGTGTCTACTTTGTGTCACGTTGGGGGGCTGCAGGCGTCACGCCGTGCTAGTTCAGAACTAGCCAACTAAAGTTGACATCAAACCAGGAGGTGGAAGACTGTTGGCACGTGTAGTTGGTTGCCTTTCGTCATCTTTCTTCTTACTCTGTGTTAATTCATCTTTGCCTCGGGCGGCCTCTGTTAATTGACGTTTTTGCAACCGTCATGCACCCCGGTGCCTTACCCGGCTCCGAAACTGGGTAAAGGTGGCGGTGGAGGAGAAACATGGGACAGCTTAGGGGTATATAGTGAGCGGAGTGTCTTGTAAGTGGCCATATGGTACACCCTTTTGTCCGTGACTCGTTTTGCGGCCGGCTTATTTATCGTGTGAGCGGTCGCAAATGGTATCAAGAGGAACAGCCGACTTACCAATTCCCAGCGGGCTACTTACACGCCAAGAACCCTCTAGACTCGGAGCCGTCACTGGAAAGCCCCATAGTTGTAACCTGGGATGGCGACGAGGACCCCGACAATCCTCAAAACTGGCCCGTTCTCACAAAAGCCGTGTTCGTTTTTGCTATTTCGTTCTTAACCATGACGGTGTACATGGCCTCCGCAATATACACCCCTGGAGTAGATGAAATCATGGCCAAGTTCAATGTCAATTCAAGTGTGGCCATGCTCCCTCTCTCGGTTTTCGTCCTTGGCTACGGTATCGGACCCATGTGGTTCTCCCCTATGCTGGAGAATGCCATGTTTGGCCGTACTCTGGTGTATGTAACCACCTTGTTTGTTTTCTGTATCCTCCAGATTCCCACGGCGTTGGTGAACAACTTCGCTGGGCTTTGTGTGCTCAGATTCCTTGGTGGAATATTCGCTCTGCCGGCCCTAGCCACTGGTGGGGGGTCCGTGGGCGATGTGTTAGACGTTGCCTACATTCCAATTGGCCTTGCGGCGTGGTCCATGGGTTCGGTAGCTGGCCCGTCCCTCGGCCCAGTGGTCGGTGCGGCCTTGGTGGTTGCGGGCGGTTGGCGGTGGACGTTTTGGTTCATGTCCATTTTGTCAGGCGCCTGTCTCTTGCTTTTACTGGTGACCCTTCCAGAGACGTTTCCCCCAACGCTACTTGCTTGGAAAGCCGACCGGTTGCGCCGTCTTACTAGCAACAGTCTAATTACTAGCGAGGGGGAAGTAGCGAACTCCGAGCTCACCACCAAGCAGCTCGTAGCGGACATCCTCTGGAGACCTATCGAGGTGACTATACTTGAGCCGGTGGTGCTTTTGATCGATGTCTACATTGCTTTGGTATACGCCATTATCTACACCTGGTTCGAGGCATTCCCCATTGTCTTCAACGAGGTTCATGGCTTCACTCGCATGACCGGAGGCACCATTTTCCTCACGGTGATCATTGGCATAGTGATCGGTGGTTTCGTGTACTTGTGGGTGATTTACCGTCGTTTCACCGCCCCCATTTTGGCAGGTCTGTGGCCGGTTCCTGAAACATTCATCCCAATGGCTATTGTGGGGTCGGTTTTGATGCCCACCGGGATTTTCGTCTTTGGATGGACCGCTGCAGCTGACATCACCTGGGTAGCCCCTGCTATTGGCGCGGCTGTGTTCTCGTGCTCGGCTTTCTTCCTCTTCCAGTCGCTTTTCTCCTACATCTCGTTCTCGTTTGCTCCCCGTTATGTAGCCAGCTGCTTCGCCAGCAATGGGTTCACCCGAGCTTGCATCGGAGGTGCCTTCCCATTGTTTGCTCGGCTGCTCTTCCTCAATATCAAGAACAGTCGTTTTCCTGTTGCCTACGGGTCCACCATTCTAGGATCGATTTCGCTTCTCATGATTGCCATTCCCGTCCTCTTCCTTCTCAACGGTCCCCGGCTACGCGCTCGCTCCAAGTACAAAGCACAGTGGTAATAAATATTCTCTATATCTCCGCGCTCAACTGCGCTAGCTTGGCCCCGAGCTCGGTGGCCCACTGGTCTAGAATGTCGATCTTGCGCACCTGTTGGTTGCACCAGGCAGGCTCGGGCTCTTCGAGAGTGTCTGGCGGAGGCAGCGCTGTCTCGTCCTGCTGGCGTTTTTGGATGGAAAACACCCGCTCTTTCTGGCTCATCTCGTACTTGAGAGGCGTAGGCACCGCCAGACGCACATGGGCAAGCCACTGGGACGCAGCAGTGCCCTCGGGAGCCGATTCGGGGGCAAAAAGAGGCACGGACACCGGTGCTGAGACCCGCTCGGCACCCATGTCCACGTCTCCGTCGGTGTCCTGGCCCCCCTGGCTGCCCAACACCTCGCCAAGCGGCCCTAGAGCCGTCAAAACCAGCAAGTTGGCCCCCACAGCGGCTCCAGCCACCTGGGAAAACGGCAGCGCCCGCAAATCCGACGTGTAGATGAACTTGTCCACGTGGTCGAGCTTGACGTTGGCCAACTTGCCCGCCACCACGAGTTCTAGCACCAACGCCACCATTTTGGGCTCGTCTAGGTGGCACTGGGCACACACGGTGTCAAACGACACCAGCGAGTACGCCTTGAGAAGCGTGATGAGCCGCTTGGCCACCAAGTTGGCGAGAATCGCCGGGTGGGCGTGGCGAAAGACAGGGTCCGACACAAGCGGATCGTCGCGTTTCTCAAGCTCGTCGACCACCTTCTGGTAGTCTGCGATGCTCGCACGGTCGTGTGCCTCGACAAGAGCCACAAGACCGCGGTACTCGGGCAACTGCGCGTACGCCTGGGTGTCCTGGGCACTGAACGGGTGGAACTCCAGCTCGGAAAGCACCAGCGAGAGCGCCAAATGCTTGAGCGCGCGGCTCTTGGCGGGCAGCCCCACCTCGTCGTAGCACTTGAAGCACTCGTAGTACAACAACCGTGCCTTGTCGTAGTTGCCGCGGTAGAATTGCACGGTGGCCCCAGCCTCTCGGATGATCCCCAACACGCGCGGGTGCGCCACCGCCGTGGAGAGCGCAAGCAGCTGGCGGTACAACTCGCCAAGCACCACCAAATCTAGCTCGGGCTGGGCCCGGTAGAACTCCACCTCCGCTGCGAGCACCTCGAGCGCGTACAGGTCGTCGTCGCCCAAACGGGCCTTGATCTCGGCCACGAGCCGCTGCCACTCGTCCACGTCTGACGCCAGCACAAGCCCGAGCTTGTACAAGTTCGCCCGGAACCACACCTTGCGGAACCGGTTCTCCTCGTTGCAGAACGCGGTGATGAGGTCCATGAACCGCGCTGCAAACGCGCGGTGGCCCTCCTGCTCGCTGGGCGCGGTGTAGAGCGTCATCATCTTGGCCAACAGCTCCTCGAAATAGCTCTGGTTGATGCGGAGCCCGAGCTGGAGCATGGGAGGCACGTCGGCCAACACGTCGTCGAAACGGCCTCGGCGGAAGTTGATCTTCATCATCTGCTTGTAGCACTTGAAAAGCCAGTCGCGGGTGTCGTCGTCTGGCTCGTGGGAGGTGACAATGGCCCGCAACTCGCGGATGGCTCCGTCGGGGTCGTCGTATTTGGTGCCCTTGGCGGTGTAGTACTTGTTTTCGATGGCGTAGTCCTCTTCTGCCAGCGCCCCCGACGCCACGTCCCCGTCGTCATCGCCGTCCTCGAACTCGAACTCGTAGGACTCCTCTGAGTAGAACTCCTCGTCAGACATGGGTGGTGGTAGGCGCGCGAAAAACGATAAGGCTGGTAAGGAAGTAGGAAGGGAAGAAGGAAGAAGGGAAGAGGGGAAGAAGGTGGGAAAAGGGGAGGAGAGGGGTAAGTAGAATGAAATCTGTGATTGATAGCAAAGGTCCTGGTGGCGTTATTAAGACTTGGTAGAGATTAGTTTGTGGAAAGTAGTCTGGTGTATTTGTGAGAATCGAAAAGCAGGAAGAATGAGAATGGTTTATGTGAGAAAACACACCGCGATAACGTGAGGTGTAACGCTCTCTATGTAGTGTGGTAAGTGACATAGAGGCAGTGGGCACCTATTTTATCAAGTCCGGAAACACTAAGACTAAGCTTCCATAGTTGTTTTATTTGTTTCGTTTGTTTTAGTATCTACTTCCATCCAACTGCAATTAACCAATGCGCCATCAATTGACCTGGTATCACCGTAAACCTTCTTTTCTTACGCTCGTTCCTCTGCTTCTCGCTTCTCATTAATTCATTACATTAAACCCTTGACGGCGAGTAGTCCTGGTACATCGGGTGGTCCTTCCACGAGGACTTGCGAGACAACGTGCGTCCCACCGCGGGAGGCTTAGCCATCCCGATGGCCTTCTTCGGGGTCATGTCAATCGACGGCACCGCAGCTTCAATGCTTTCCTTACCTGACGAGATCGACTGGTTCGGGGTGTGGTTTGCGGGGGTCAAAGGGTCTGGGTACTCGGTAATTACAACCTCTGGGGTGTTGCCGAGCGGGCTATCGGTCATCACGGGGGCCACAGCCGGGTCACACTCGGTCTCTGTCTCCAAACCGAGCCCAGTCTGCGACTCGTCAGTAGGGGCCTTGGAAATGCCAGCAGCAACGGTGCTAGACACCAGGGCCTTCTCGGCTCCCTTCTTTGCCTTCTCAGCCGCGGGGACAAGCTGCTTGAGCACAACAGCCACCGCTAGCACGGCTAGCGTCGTGATTACCCACTGCAAATCGCGTGCTTCGGGCCACACCGCAGAGAACGCGGTTGGGTCAACAAAAGAAGTGAAGTTGCGGGTCATCGAGTGCCAGAGCTGGGCCACGGGAGCATCGGCGCTCTTTTCCACAAGTCCAGTGGTCATGGGGTGAAAATTAACGCAAAGACCGTGGTATAAGACGTCAAACGGGCTCGTAACCTAAACAATAACGGTCGCTTAGATCCGTCAATCTTGGCGTCCGGGGGAAGGTGTATAGGACCGGTTTGGCCACAAAGACGCGCACGAGGCGGTGGCTTTGGCGTCCAAAGTGGCCTAGGTGCCGGGAGGTGTTGTAAAACGCGGTCGTACCCGGCGTGTGGCGGCTATCTGTCGTTTAGTTTAATTCGCGTGACATTCGGGCATGCGAGCGAAGCGTGTCAAGCGGTGATCAGCGGTGACTGATTATACGAGTCTAGGGTGTTATTGTGGAGATAGAGAATTTTCATACGCACGATTGGAAAGTGGGTGTTGGAATGAATTACATAAAGTAGCCAGAGTAGGTTTTAATTGTGGTGTTTCGAGCCTTGGAGGTACAGCCTCGATGTGTGTTTACATGAGGATGATAGGGTCTCGTACGGGTCGATTATCGCCGGCAAAGTGGGCCACTGTCTGAAAGTGGTCATCCTTGTGAAGTGGGCGAACTGGTGAGGGGTTGTAAACCGCGACCGGACCAGGCTGTGTACGTGAAAACACCAAAGAAGTGGTTTATCGATGACCTGAGATCACTAAACGAGTTCAATATTCTTTGAGCTGGATGTATTCGTATGACCTTATTCGGTTGAGCCATCAATAATTCCCAAGCTACTTTGGGTCCAAGCCTTCAAGGAAATGGCGCACATTGAATTTGGTCGGTGGCACAAGCGAATGGTTCAATCTTACCATTGTGTCATTAGGTCTAATTTTAATGCCTTCGTAAACTAAATATCATAACTTTTAGTAACCTGCTTCATGGTTTCACTCGAGTAGAGCGCAGATTAAAACAGTTGGTGTTTCTGACACCCTTCTCGGGTGAAAAAACTCGCAAGTGTGAAGTCTAGCCCGACCCTGTTGTCAAAACTCCAAGCAGCTGTCAGCCCGAGTTGGCAACCAACTCTCTTGACAGATTCTGTGGCCCCTTTATCCTAAGTCTCTCACTTTGGCAGCCAAACCTCAACCCAACTAATGATCCGTGCCTTGATCGTCCACCACCCGGTTCTCCAGGCGGTTGCTCGAGTTGATCACACTCATACACTTCCACTCGCTCAAGTAGTTACACTTCCACAACCGGATCTTGCCGTCGTCGCCCGCGCTCAGCAAAATCGTCCCCGTCGCGTTCCAGTGGACCCGCCACACCTCGCTCTTGTGGTCGCCCAACTTGGCCACCATCTCAATCCGCAAGTCGCCCAGCGGGGTGTCTTTACCCTTGAAGATCCGCACGTAGCCGTCCTTGCACGCCAGGGCGATCAAGTGGTAGCTGCGGCCCATCAGCGGTGCCCACAGCACCGAACGAATGAGCCCGTTGTGCTCGGGCAAAGTGGCAATTTTACGGTATCTGACGGTGGTCAGCAGCTCTCCCGGGATTGGCTCGGGCCCCAGACCCTGAAGATCAAACTCTTGGGCCCGTTGGTCGCCCTCGGGAGGCGCCCCAAAAATAAAGGCCTGGTCGATGGCCACCACGATCAATTTCTCGGTAGAAGTAAACTTTGCGGGGCACCACTCGACGCTGAACGTCAGCTGAAGCGTCTTGGCTGGCACCCCCGCTCCCAAAAGCGGGATCTCTGTCGTCAAAGCCCACGCGGTGAGGTCGGAGGGCTCCAACAGCTCGTAAATCCGGAGGATTCCGTCACAACCAACGCAGGCAAGCTTCAACCCGAGGTGTGCGGGAGCAAATACCACGTCGTAGATGGGCCCGTGGCTCTCAATGGCTAGCGTGGCCAACCGCATCCACCGCCGGCCCAGACCCTGCAACTCGTCGGGCTGTTCCTGCCAGATCTTGACGGTCCGGTCATATGAACAGCTGGCAAGGATCGCCAGCAGCAGAAACTCCGGGTTCGCCCACAGCACCCGCACAATCAGTGCGTCGTGGGCCTTCCATGAGTCGTTGACCACCCATGTCTGGGAGTTGGGGTCGAGATCAAACACTTTGAGGTGCTGGTCGGACAGCGCCGTGGCGAGATGCTTGCCGTAGAAGTCGTATTTGACGTCGTGGATGAGTTCCTCGTGGCCGGTGATGAAGGGTTTCAGCATCGAGGTGGATGATGTTTGGTACTGCAGGAAGCGAGATAGGTGGTGGAGACGGGAGGAAGATAGAGAGAAGAAAGGGAAGAAAGGGGAGAAAGGGTAGAAGGGAAGAGGAAAAGACAGAATGACGAGAAAGAATAAAAAAGGGAAGATTGACTATCGGGTGTACATGTGTGTGTGTGGTTTGGTGTGGTGGATGGTTGTACGAATTATGAGTGGACTGAATAGTCCGAGAGCTCTGTATACTGGAAGGATGTAGCGTTGCAAAGCCACAAAATACCTAAGGCGACCCTCAAACTGGTCTCAATGGCATTATAGCGTGCTAAAAGAAAGCCCCCTCATCCCACCCAGTCAATGTCATCCCAAACACCACTCTCTCCCTATAAGTGCTTGCACCGTGTTCGGAGCAACATACCTACGACACAACCACCACACAACCACCGATGACACAACCCCATTACTCGCGCTGCTGCTTCACACACCACACCCTACCTCTTTTAATCTATGTTTATTCGTTAAATATGATGCTCTTACAAAGACTCCGACAACGACTGGTTCAAGCGGGCCACCTTGGCCGAGATCGACAAGTCAACGGTCTTGTCGGCAACGTCAACAATCAAACCGCCCAAGATGTCGGGGTTGACCTGGTTGGTGACCTTCAACTGCTTGGAGTCGCCCACAACAGACGACTTCGAGATCAGCTGCTGCAAACGCTTCAAGATCTTGGAGTCAAGAGGCTTGGCCAGGGTGATGGTGGCCTCGACAATGCCGGCGGAGGCGTCGTTCAAGATGCCAAACTTGTTGTAGATCGACCCGAACAACGACAACCGGTTGTTGTCGGCCAACACCTTCAAGAAGTTACCGGTGGTGGCGTCAAGCGACAACTTGTCGGACACGGTCTTGACAACAACGTCACGGTCCTCCTTGGACAACACGGGCGAGGTCAAGAACTCGGCAACCTTGGGGTCCAGCTCCATCAACAGCTTGATCTCCCCCAAGTCCTTGAAGGCCTTGGACACCAGGGAGTCCTGGGCAGCAGCCAGGTACAACGCGGACGCGTAGGTACCGTCAATGCCAAACAATTGCACGGGAGGCTTGACCGACTTGGCCGTGGCGAGGGAACGGGTAAACACCTTGGACAACATCTTTCGTGGATAGCCAAAGCCGAAAAAAATTCAATTTGTGTGTGGTCGGTCGCGGTCTCATTGGTCGGGGTGTGTGCAGGATGTCGGGTGCGAGCGCGGGGGAGTGGTAGGGGGGGCCGCGTAACGGGGTGAAAAGTGGAGTTGGGCCGGGAGTAGGCGGGTTTGTGGTGGAGTGGTCGTAGTTATGGTGGGGTTGGGGCTGGCGCCGTGCCTGTTATGGAGCTCTGGATGGGCGTGAAGGGTGACTTTTCACGAGCAGTTGTGCATGTAGGTACAAGATCGGGACGAGACAGGTATGGAGGGACAGTGGGTGGTCGATCAGACTCGAGCTAGGGGTGCTGCATTGAAGGCACCAAAGGTGGGCGACCCGACGAGACAAGACTGTATCAAAGTTATTGTATAACCACAAGGCTGACCATTATAGCGACTCTACATGGAAATCTACTCCAGTCTCAACCGTAGACTCTGTTATATCCGTCTAGGCTTAGCCATAGTCTCAGCTGTCTTTTCTGAAGTCTCTTTTATAGCTTCTATACAAACTCTCCGGTTTCTGTACATCCTCTTCCCCAATCTTTTCCACCGTCTCCTCGGCTATCCTCCCAAGTCTCTACTATACGCTTTGTTCGTTTCCTTTATGGTCTCCAGTCTCTCGTCTTCTCTGGTGTTTTCGCTAGTCCCTTCTTTGTTTCCATATTCTCTTCTCGAGTTTCCACTATCGTCTTGATCCCTTCTTTCCCTAGTTCTTCACGTTAATGTACTCTTCTCTATAACTAATAAATACTCTAGAACTTTGCCAACGTCTTCGCCATCCAGTCCTCGTACCGCTTGTCCCGGTAGCCAGTACCGTACTGCTTCTCCGTCTCCACATCTCTGATGCTTCTCGGCCCAGCTGTGGCATACGTCTCGTCGATCCACTGGTAAAAGTGCTCCATCAACTCGTCAGGCTGCTCGGCGTTGTACAAATGGAACCGCTTGGGCACGTCCACGTGCACCGCGTTGGGCAACCGCCGGATGTTCACCCGGCCCTCGGGACTGATCATGTCGTGCTCGGTGTACAACACGTAGCACTTGGTGCGGATGCCGTCGTAGCTGGGAAGAGCCTCGATGATCGAGTTACCCCCGTCCTTGTACACCGTGTACTGCGCGGCCTTGGTGGTCTTCAAATTGATTTGCTCGTACTCGAGCTTGGGGTCGTACTTGCCCCGGTACTCGTCGTCCACCATGTTGTGAAGGATTGTGGGGTGGAACCGCTTGAAGAACGACTCCTTTTCCATCCACCGGGTCACCTCTGCGAGCCAGTCCTTGTTCTTGGTGTCAAACTGCGACACCACCAGGTTCCGGGTCATCCATCGGTGGATCAACTTATCCATGCCCTGGTTGTACTCGTCGGACCCGTGGGTGACGCCGTTGATGATGAACGTAGCATTAAAGAGCTGGGGCTCTCTCGCCGTGGTCATGAGTGCCTGGAACCCGCCCAAGCTGTGGCCTATGCAGATGTTCACCGAGTTGGGGTCGAGGTACACCAGGCCCTCGTCCTCGGTGAGCACTTTGGCCACGTCCTTGGCACCGTCGTTCCAGTTATACGAGCTGCCTATCTTGCCGCGGTTGAGCTCCGCCAGGTCGCAGTGGTTGACCTGGTCAAACGCACACACCACGTTCAACTGGGGGTACTTTTGGTAGAGCTTGTCGATGTGGTAGTGCCACAACCCCTTGTTCATGCCGTTCCCGTGGAAGAACAAGAGGTTGAGCTTCTTCTGGTCCTTGGGTATAGTCCGCGTGGTGCGGTACTTGCGGTAGGTGATGAGGAGCTGGTAGTCCTCGGCGTTGTCGGAGGGGGCCGCCAACTCGACGGCGTGGGGTGCACGGGCGTTGGTGGCGCGTGCGGTCTTGAGCGCGTAGCTGTAGTGCGGCGAGGTTTCAGGAATGAGGCCCATGGTGGTGTCCGTGGGGTAGGCACGGCTTATATAGATCTGATTCGCCGACCGTGTACTGTATATAGTGCGGAGTTGCGGGGCATGGTGCCGAGGTGTGCCGAAACGGGGACAACAGGCGGGGTGGAGGTGTTGGTGGTGGGTTTGGCTGGATAGGTGCTTAGTGTTTGGCGGTTTCTTTTGGCGGTTTGCCCGATTTTCACGCTTCGGAGCTTGGAGCCGAGGTGGAGAAGTGGGGTCGGGCCGGAAACGGCTAACCGTCAAAAGCAATTTAAGCGAAAAAGAGGCATTATTTGAGTGGGCAGAGTACATCGCTCTGTGGCGTGGTGTGGGTGTTTGAGAGTTTTTGATGACTCGAGTGGCACCTTTTGCGTGATTTTTCATATTTTTCACCGTTTCGTGTTGTGGGGTAGACGCATGTGTGAGAATAACGGTTCCACAGGGTTCAAAACAGAGAGGAAACTATACGGCTGAGACAACAAACACTACCAGATACACCAAGGCAAGATGACTCGAACGACGACCTTTTACACCACCTGTGTAATTTACCACCAACCCATAATTAACCCAGTAATTGACCTTCATTAATACTACTCTGATTGATCCGATGACTTGACACATACGTCAACGTTTCTTCCACCAACTACGAACATACCCTTCCACCACCCCAACAAACCATCACAATATCTATTGCCAGGCACCACCCCCACCACCAAACCTCAAACAAATCACCCCCAACGCACCACCACCAAACACACCACACACTCAATTACCCTTTATTTCTATTTACCATTGTCTATGTCAGCACCATCTTGTTTTTGCGGCGCTCCAATATGCTGGCGCCGCCCAAGTTCAAATCAAAGTTGTTGGACGCCGGAATGTGCATCTGGCGCTCCTTGGGCGGGTCGCGGACGATGATCTCGCCATCCTCGTCCTCCTCTTCCTCGACAAGGTCAAACACGGTGTTTTTCGGTTTGTGGGCCAACGCCGCCTCCTCGCCCATCCGGTGCACCGCGGTCAGAATGTCAAACGCGTCACGAAGCGCCACCGCCGCCGGCGAGTACAAGTCGGGGTTGAAGTTCTGCTGGTTGAACTGCTGGATCGGGTGCTTCTTGGCCAGCTTCGACACCCGTGGCGCCCCGACAGCGGCCTGGGGAGCCGCGCCCGGAGCCAGCCGGATCCAGGGGTCGTTGAGGAACTGGTCGATGGTGTACCGCTGTGTCGGGTCCACCGTCAAGAGCTTGGCCACACAGTGCTTGGCCCCGGTGGAGATCTCGTCCCACCACGGGCTCAAGAACGTGTACTCGCCCTTGGCGACCTTTTCCGTCAACAGCTCGATCCGCTCGTCGTAGAACGGCGGAAACCCACAGAGGAGCGTGTACAACACGCACCCGATGGCCCACATGTCCACCTCTTTCAGGTAGCGCTCGTCACGCACGATCTCGGGCGCGGTGTATCCCACAGTGCCGCAGGGGGTCTTGGTGTTGGTCTCCCAGATCTGCTTCAGGAGGCCGAAGTCGGCCAACTTGACGACGCCAATGCCGCCACCGCCGACCCCGGGGTAAAATTCGCCCTCGTCCTTCTTGGTGGCCGGGTCGTCCGACCTCCGCAACACCGGCTGCGACCGCGGGACGAAGTCGATGGGCACGTACAACAAGTTCTCGGGCTTGATGTCCCGGTGCACCACCCCGACCTCCTCGTGGAGATAGCGGATGGCATGGCCCACCTGGGTGATGATATGCCGCGAAAGATCCTCGGAAAGGTAGGTGTAGTTGACGATGGCGGTGAAAATCTCCCCACCCGCCACAAGCTCCTGGACGATGTAGTAGTAGACATCGGAGTCGATGAACTCGACAAACCGCACCACGTTGGCGTGGTTCAACTGGCGCATGATCGTCACCTCCTTGAGCACGGCGTTCTTCTGCGCCTGGTCCATCTGGAACTTGCGCAAGATCTTGATGGCCACGAGGTTGCCCAGCGGCAAGTGGCGGGCCTTGTACACGATCAGAAACGCGCCCTCGCCCATCTGCTCAAGTACCTCGTAGTTGTCCAACTTCGGGTACTTCTTTTTCGTCGATCGCTGTGCTCGTTCTTCGTCCACCATCTGCTGGGCGGCCTCTTGGTAGTTCAACAGCACAGCCAGCGCGTTCTGGTGGTTGTAACCCTGGTACGCCTGTCCCTGGTCCGGCTGGCCCGCCTGGTGTGCCGGCTGGACCGGGTGGCCCGGCTGTAACGGGTCCACCAGCTCCATCAGCTCCGGGGCCAAATCCACGGGGATCTGGTGCACGGCTGCGGGCTGGGACACCGGAACCTGCTGCACAGGCGCCTGGTACCCCTCGTTGGGCGCCTGGTACGGTGCCTGGACCGGGGGTTGCGTTTGGGCTCCGTAGCCGTCGTAGGGCACGGTGTGGTGGAACTGCTGCTCCTTGGCTTGTTTCCCGTGGCGGATAAACGCCTTGAGGTTCTCAAACATCACGGGTAAGACGGTGGCTCGGGCTCAGATGGGGTATCTCAACGGGGGGGGGCCAATTGCCAGTGGGTGGTTGCTCTAAAATTCAAGCGCGACTACAATTGCTCGCCCGAGATAAAAAATGGGCGGGCTCGATGAGCCAGCAGAGGGGACGGGGAAAAAACGGGGGGGCTACGGGGTTTACGGGGGATGGGGAGAGAACAGGCAGAGTAGAGGTGGTGGTTGGTGGGCTTTGTGGCGGTTGTTGTTGTGGGCATCGTGGACCGAGGCGCGGTCGGTCACGGGCGCACGGTTGGTGTATACGATACCCGCGTTGTGGCGCGTGGAGCGTGTCTGACCGGAGCCAGGGGCGCGGAGCTGTGTGACGGAGCCGTGCGACCGTCTGACCGTGTCTGACCGTGGTGGTTACCAGCGTAGGGGGCGATCTACGTGCCAGGGACATCGGGACGTCGCCTATCGTAAGTATGCACTGGTTGCAGGAAGACTAATTGCTAGTAGTTAGAAGAGCGGTGGCGGCGGGCAATGCGGGCTAGGTGGTGTAGTTGCTGGCAACTAGGCGGCGCAACCGTCTATCGCGCCTGCTGTCCCCGCCGTCGGTTCGGTTTACTCTCTGCTACGTGCAGAAGTGGCAGCCTTCGGTTGCCTCAACAATATGCCAACGAACGCGGTCGCGGCCGGGCGGCAAAAAGGGCCGGCCGAGCCGATGGGCGTAGGAACGGGTGTAGGAGTGGATTTTTACGGGCTACTGAACGTGTAGGGCGGGCTGGCTTGCTGGGGCAGCAAGGTTTATGCCGGCATTGTGCCTGGCTGCCTGGGATCGTACTAAGGTTTCGATGATCTATTCACGATGATGTCATACACGTGCTGCGGGTCCAGGGGCGGGCGGTGGTTTACGACGGCACGCTGCTGTCAGTGGGGTGGAGGCAGCATCCAGCAGCTACGAGGTCCGGGGTGGATTGCTGGGGTAGGCGAGAGGGGTCGTACTTTGTTGGCGAGATCAAAGCAATCTAACGTGCGATTACCTGTGATTCGAGATCCAGTGGCTAAGCGTGTTCGAGCCCTGACGGTGTGGCTGAAACGCCTGAGGCGGTAGGTGGGACGGTGGACTTGAGAAAGACAGACAATGAAGAAGAGACGAAGAGAAGGAAGAAGGAAGAAAGAAAGAAGAAAGAAAGAATGAAGGAAGAAAGAAAAGTGAAAGAAGAGTAAAAGAGAAGGATGAAAGCGAAGCAAACGGTAAGGGATAGAACAGTACAAAGATTGAAGAAATGGACACAAACTACCAAGTCAAAACAACACTAAACCACGCTTTGACTTTGACACCGCATCAACACGTTTGTCCCAAGGCGGGTATTTTTCACCCCCTATACATAAGCAACCGCACGCTCCCACAAAACTGGCGGCCACGTCACCGCAAGCAAGCGGAAACTGCCGGCCGCCTGCATGTGGCCGAGCCGACCCCGGGCGCCCCACGGTAGTGGCCCTGGCGGTGGCTCAACGTAGCCGCCTCTGTCGCCGCACCCGTGGGCACCTGACTCTCACCTGACCGGGTAGTCCGCCAAACCTGGCGGGCCCGGTTAGCCCGATGACGTCAGCAGGCATGGCCAACTTTTCAGTTTCCAAACCGGTTTACCCAACTTTTCCCAACGTTCAGCACCACTATGACTACGTCTACACAGCCCAAGGCCATCGTGTTTTCCGACTGGGACGGCACCATCACCCTCCAGGACTCCAACGACTACCTCACCGAGAACATCGGCTTTGGTCGCCCCAAGCGGTTGGCGGTCAACGACAAGATTTTGGCGGGCACCCAGCTGTTCCGGGACGGGTTCCAGGAGATGTTGGACTCGGTCACCACCCCCTTCCCCGAGTGCATCGACTTGTTGCTCAAGAACGTCGCCCTCGACCCCGGGTTCAAGGACTTCTACCAGTGGTGTGCGGCCAACGACATTCCCGTGGTGGTTGTGTCGTCCGGGATGAAGCCCATCATTGAGGCGTTGCTCACCAAGTTGGTGGGTCCCGAGGCCGTGCTGCACATCGAGATCATGGCCAACGACGTCAAGATCGAGGACGACGGGTCGTGGGACATTGTGTTCAAGGACGACTCGCACTTTGGCCACGACAAATCGAAGCTGATCCGGGAGTACTTGGCGCGCAACCAGGTGGACAAGAGCACGTTGTTGTTCTACGCTGGCGACGGTGTTTCCGACATCCTGGCGGCCAAGGAGACCAACTTGTTGCTTGCCAAGCACGGCAAGGACTTGATCATCTACTCCAAGCGCGAGGGGATTCCCTACACCGAGTTCAACGACTACTCGGACATCCACCGCAAGATCCAGGCGATCGTGGAGGCCGATGGCGCCAACATCAAGGATTTCCTTGAGAACTAGAAGTATTTATTGAATAGAGAGTAGATCTTTCAGAGGGGAGTGGTTTGGAGTGGTTTGGAGTGGTTGGTTGCATATTGGAAATTGTATTGGGTAATTGGCAGTGTCTGTGCCAAGCCCATGTGAAAACGTTAGACGTACGACAATGAGCAAGGGTAGGCCTAGACTCTTTCTGGGACGAGTTTACGAGTACGTCTCTTGGCACGACTTGGCACGGGAATGGTGAGCCAGCAGTCTAAAAATAGAAGGAGCCTACGCGAAAGAAGGGAGCCTACACGAAAGAAGGAGCCTACGCGAAAGAAGGGAGCCTACGCGAAAGTACTACCTCTACACTGACGGTATTTTGTCAAGTTTGCAGAGAAACACACTGGATGACGTACACGTGCCGGTGAGATCCAGCTGAAGGTATAGGTAGGTCCCCGATCGGTTTGATTTTGTGTCATGTCTAATCAATCGATCTGCCTGGTATCCGTACACCACTACGCGTAAGTCTGACAGAATACCCAGAAAATACATACCCGTGGAGATTCGCTCCCATAAGGTTCGCTTCATGTCATCTGGTTATCCCTATCCCCCGTTAACTCTCACTTGTAATATATTCCTATGTAGTTAGACTGTCCTACCTCTCGAGAGGTGGTCCTCAATGCATAATGTCCTAGCCCGCAACCCCGTTCCGGGCCATGTCGACGATGGCGTACACGTTCAACACCAGGATAAAGAGCCAGATAAGCGCCGCCAACGCCGTGATCAACCAGTGGTTGTTCATGAACTTGTACCGCTTCCCGTCGATCTCCTCGCCTCCAGGCACGTCATCAGGCAACTCCACCTTCATGATCGACCGCCGCGAGGTGAACCAGATCAACGGCGCCGTCAACGGAGGCAACAAGATCGAAATCACCACCTGGGACACGTTAAGCGCCACCCCAAGCCCGTTGCGCCCAATGCAGAGCGAGATGATGAGACAGGGCACAATGGAAATCAGCCGGGTCACCAACCGGCGGATCCACGGCTTGAGGTTCCAGTTGATGTGGCCCTCCAGCACCATCTGGCCCGCAATGGTGCACACAATGCCTGCCAGCTGGCCCGAGAACAAGAGCGCCAACATGAACATCGTGCCCACCACGGGCGCCAACAGCGACAGCAACAAGTCGTGGATGGTGTACAAGTCGGCGTCGATCGCCTCGGGAGTGCCGTAGAGGGTGGCACCGGCGACAATCACGATAGCAGAGTTGACGAAAAGAGCAAACGTGGCAAGGGTGGTGACCAACTCGATGACGCTGAAACGCAAGCAGTAGCGGATGGCCTGGTAGCTGGGGCGGTAGACGCGGTAGAAGAACTCCAGCTCGCGCACGTAGGCGGCGTGCTTCTCGTCCTTCTCGTCCTCGTACGAGGTGACCAGCCCGGTGTCGGTGCGGGCCGGGGTGATCTTGGGCTTCTCCGCGGCGATGGCCTTGGCGAACCGCGAGTAGGCGTTGGAAATGGAGCGGGTGGCCCCGTAGAAGATGCCCCCCTTGCTGGTGGAGCCCATCCCGTACACGTTGATCCCCTGGGGCTCGTGGGGCGCCTCGCCCTCGCCCTCGGAGTCCAGCTCGTCGATGGCCACGGTATCAAAGTTGACGAGCCCGTGGTTGACGTCGTACTCGCGGAGCCGGGGCTGGACAAGCCCAGACCCCAAAAACAACAGGTGGATCATCACGGTGGACCCAACAATAGAGGTGGCAATGGTCATCCCCTGGCCAGAGAACATCTGTTTCAGCGGCACAAACCCCCGGAAGATGTCCCGGGCGTCCGCGTGGATCGCTCCCAACTGGACCCCGAAACAAATGGTCACCGCCAACACGAGCGCGGCCACGGCGTACTCAAACAACTTGACGAACTTGGTCAGCGACGTGTCGGACCGGTAGGCCATCAACACAAAGAGCACGTCCACCACGGTGATGGCGACACCCGCGGGTAAGGGGACACGGATCAAAATGTTGAGGGCAATCGCCGAACCAATCACCTCAGCGACATCGGTGGCGACAATGGCACACTCAGCAAGGAACCAGAGGACAATGTTGAGCCGGTGGGGCAAGTACTCGCGACAACACCGCGCCAAGTCGTACCCGGTCACCAGACCAAGCCGGATACAGAGGATCTGGAGGAAAATGGCAATGATATTCAGCAAAAAGACAATGAAGAGAAGCGAGTACCGGTTCAGGGCACCAGCGGTGACACCAGTGGCGTAGTTACCGGGGTCCATGTAGGCCACCAGCACCATGAGCCCGGGACCAATGAACAGGGCGTACTTTTTGAGCGAACGGAGCACCCGCGAGCGGGTCGAGGTATCGGGACGTGCCACGGAGCAGCCCAGGTACGTGGACAGGCTGTCTGCCAGCGCCATCGACTGGCGTCTGGAGAGAGCGGCTGAACCACGGGCGTGGGGCTCGGGCGAAGGGTCTCGACGGCGCAACGCGGTGACAAAGTTGACCCAGCTATTTCGTGGCATCGGGTTGTATGGTGTTGTGGAGCAGTGGCTTATGATCTGCCTTTAAACGAAAGATGGGGTGTTGTGGAGAAAGCCGGGCGGAATCGGAACTATTTAAGCCTGGATATAACCAGATTTTCATGCACCCGACATTAAAGTACAAAGGGAAGGCCAAGCCTGGTGCGACATTAGTCATCGCAACGCGGGCGGAGGTGCACCAGACGCGGTGCACGAGGGTGTACGGTGTGTGGAGGGGTGCGTTATTTGCTCATCCCGGGTGTCTCTGGGGGGATGGGGCCATAAAGGAGGCGTTGCTGTTATCGAGCACCCTGGTGGGTGCAGTACGTGTTCCCCCTTAAGAGTGCATCATCACCGTTGTAGGTTCGGACATCGGACGACGACACGGGCGGGGTGCATGCACTACAGCCAATGGTGGTTACGACAGCTCCGGGTGCCAAGAACCGTTGGTAGCTCGACCGGTGGGCTGTTGACAGCTGCTTATATGTCGGCTCCGGATGCCCGAGGCTGTGAGGGGTGTGAGCCCAGGGGAGCGAGCAAAAAGCTCGGGTGACGGGATGTGGCGATAGGGACTAGGGTTGGACGTTTTGGTGGTAGCCGTGCTGAGTGAGGCGGCTGAGTGCGGTGGCTCGACACGAGTAACCTGGGGTAGATGATGCGATGTGTGTAATGCGATGCGCCGTTGAGCCGGGACGTAGAGGCGGTTGCTGGTATAGAGGTGGCACTGTACGGAGGGGCGGTGTTGCTGTAGAGTGAGAGGGTACATGGACAGGTGGAGCCGGTAAATCCGCCACGGAGAATGTAGGCTCATTGGCTTTTGTGGCGAGTGTTTGGGTATTGCGATCGTAGCAGGCGTTTTCTACAATCAATGCAATATACTGTGTTAGGCATACAGCCTAGCGTCCCCTTTTTGCGTACCCAGTACCATTTTGTACTAGTGACGACTCCTTCCGCAAACCTCCACGTAGCATCTCCACATCTCCACCTACATTTCCATCTCCGCATTTCCATCTCCGTGCATTTCCATCTCCGTACTTCTCCATCTCCGGACATCTCCACCGCCCCATTGCGAGCCCTGGTGCTGTCACCCAGCCACGGCTGGACCGTCTCAATGGCACCTTCCCACTCACCACCGCTCTTTGGTCTCGTAAAAATGCTTCCCTAACGCCACAGAACATTCCCAGGTGACACAAGCACTCCTGTAACCCACTCACTTTCGAAGCCTTTACAACCTCTACAATCCACCCGTAACCTTACCCCCCAAAACCAAACTCCCCTGGTCTCACCCCACCTTGGGCCAACTTTAGCCCACCCAAGCCCCTCTGTTGCTTCTATTATCATGCGGGCCCACGTCAGCTCGCAACCGTTGGCTGAAGTGTCACCGCGTGTGGTGTCTGCCTAACGAGCCCAAGCCACCACGCCACCGGCCAATTACCGGTTTCCATCCTCCACCCCACCAAAACCTACCTAAATTACACACATCCGCCACCCCACACCACCCCCACAAATCCACCACTTGCTCCCACCGCAACCCACATCAATTGCGCCACCCACGCTTAGCGAACACTACACACCCACCACACACCCCGTAGCACCACTCCACGACCGTAATCCACCCACTCCACCCACCCACCTGGCCCACCTACCCCACGGCTTTCAGGGGTCGGTGTCGCATTTTTCTCTGGTTTGGGCACGAAACAATCTCCACCAGTGAAACAGCCCAGCAACCAAACTTGTCCCGTCAATTGGTTGACCCTGAGCCCTCGCTACCTCCTGTTCCCCTCGCGTTAGTTTGCTCTCTCGCCTCGAGAGGCTACCATGACAAATTTGTTGAAAAAGCTCACAAACATCACTAAGAACCCGCCGCAAAACCAACAACTGAAGGACATGGCGTACTACCAGCAGCCGCAGGCTGCCCACCCGCAGCAGTCGCCGCCGCAGCAGCAACAAACCCACTTGGTGTCCCAGGGAACCGGGTTTACCCCCGAAGCGGGTGCAGCCACCACCCAGGCGCTGACGGACGCTGCCACCGTGCCCCTGGGCCACGTAGCGGCCCAGCTGGCCACGCTGGCGGCCCAGGACGCCATCCAGGCTCTGTTGTTGCCCCAGCGGCTGACGGTGTCCAAGGGCAAGTACCTGTTGACCGACTTTGCCATCATGCGGACCTTGGGCACGGGGCTGTTTGGCCGGGTGCACTTGGTGCGCAGTGTGCACAATGGCCGCTACTACGCCATCAAGGTGTTGAAGAAGCAGCAGGTGGTGAAGATGAAGCAGGTGGAGCACACCAACGACGAGCGGCGGATGTTGAAGTTGGTGGAGCACCCGTTTCTCATCCGGATGTGGGGCACCTTCCAGGACGCGAAAAACTTGTTTATGGTGATGGACTACATCGAGGGAGGCGAGTTGTTTTCGCTTTTGCGCAAGCTGCAGCGGTTCCCCAACCCGGTGGCCAAGTTCTATGCTGCCGAGGTGACGCTTGCGTTGGAGTACTTGCACTCGCACAACATCATCTACCGCGACTTGAAGCCCGAAAACATTTTGCTTGACCGCAACGGGCACATCAAAATCACCGACTTTGGTTTTGCCAAGGAGGTGAGCACGGTCACGTGGACGTTGTGCGGGACCCCCGACTACATTGCCCCGGAGGTGATCACCACCAAGCCCTACAACAAGAGTGTCGACTGGTGGCTGTTGGGGGTGCTTATCTTTGAGATGTTGGCCGGGTACACCCCGTTCTACGACCTGACGCCGATGAAGACCTACGAGAAGATCCTTTCGGGCAAGGTGCACTACCCGCTGATCATGCTGGCGGACGTGGTGGACTTGTTGCGCCAGTTGATCACCGCCGACTTGACCCGGCGGTTGGGCAACTTGCAGAACGGGCCCGCCGACATCCGCAACCACCCGTGGTTTGCCGAGGTGGTGTGGGAAAAGTTGCTTGCCAAGGACATCGAGACCCCCTACGAGCCGCCCATCACCGCTGGTGTCGGTGACTCGTCGTTGTTTGACCACTATCCCGAGGAGCAGTTGGACTACGGCGCTGGTGGGGACGACCCGTACCAGGAGTACTTCCAGGACTTTTGATTTAAATGAGACAATAACACAGACAGTAAACTGGCGTAGGCTGTTTGTGTCATGGCACGGCTGCAAACGGCTGCAAATATGCACACAATCGAAAAAATAGAACACGAACCCTCGGTTGGCGTATCGACGATACCCGGCGACCCTTTGGTGATGTGTCTGCCGATCGGGGGCTCAGCACCGGCGCTCCGCGGCAGCTGCCTTATCGTGTTGCATATCCAACCTTCGCTTGCATGACTTGATAGATGATGCAGCGTGTCAAGTAGGGAATGTCAAATGCCACTAAGGCATGTCAAGGCCACTGAAGCATGTCGAATAGGCCACTGAGCATGTAAAATAAGGCATTGAAGCATGTCAATTAGGCCATTAAAACATGTCAAAAAGGCCACTGAAGCATGCCAAGACCACTACATGTCAATATTGTGGCAGGTACTAAACCACATCCAATCGTGTCACAAATACTATTATGTCTATTAGATCGTTATCATTAATTACCACCCGAAGCGCAACTGGTTGGCCGTGAACAACGGCGGCGTCCAGCTGAGCTTGCGGTGGTCCAACTCGTGTTTCTTCTTCTCCTTGATCTTCTTGATGAGCTTCTCGTAAATCGCCATGATCTGGTCGGTGATGACGATGATGTGCTGGCCCTTGTAGTAGCGCAAGATCTGGAGCGTGGTGAGGGTGTGGAGAATGTCGGTGGTGGTCATGCAGGTGATGGACGAGATCTCCTCGATGGTGATCTCCAGCGACAGCGCCTTGGGGTGCTCCTCGTCGTCCAGGTCGTCGGGGTTGTTCTTTTTGTACAACTGCGGGTTGTTGCGCTCGACGAGAAGCTTGACGAGCGTGTCGGTCCAGAAGGCACGGTACGACAACAACCCCAAGTCCGAGAGCGGCTTTTCCGGCAGCCCGATCTTGTGCTCGATCTGCAGCAACATGTAGGAGAACTGGATCAAAAGCTTACCGTACCCCATCTTCTGGTAGCACGGGAGCGTCAAGATACACGCCAAGTTGTAACCTTCGGCCAGCTCCTTCTCCTTACTGAAGTAGCCCACGGTGTGGTGCCCAGACTCCAGCTTGATCGTCATCACGTAGAACATGAACGGGTCCACGTCGTAGTACACGGTTTTGTGGTCCAAAAAGAGTTTGGAGAGAAGACACAAGTTGCGGCACCACGTACGCTGTTTGCGCCCGTCGATCTCCCAAAACAGCACCTTGGAATCGCGGTAGATCTCGTTCCCGGGCGGGTGGGTCATCAGGCACTTCTTGCGGAACCGCTCGTACTCCTTTTTGCTGCCAAAATAGCAGAGGGAAAAGTCGCAGATGTAGATTTCGTCGCACTCGGTGAGCTCGATAGGGTACGGCGAGAAGTACCATGGCTCGCAAATGTGTTCCCCGAGAATGATCGTCCCGAGATTTCGCACCCGCGACACTTCCAGGTGGTTCTGGGTCATGGACCCGGATGTGCGCAACTTCTTGATCTCCTCTTCGCGCAGCACTTCTTCGCCTGCGCGTTTCAACCCCTGGACGTTCAAGTTTTCGAGATCGAGCTCGTCCTCCTCGAGCGCGGGCAGTTCTTCGTCGGGGGTGTCCTTCGACGGGCCCTTCGACGGGCCCTTAGATGTGCCCTTGCTGGTTTTGCTGGTCTTGCTGGTTTTCGTGGCCTTGCTCTTGCTCGTCTTCCCCGGGGGGTTTGACTTCAGCGTCTTTTTCTTTTTGTCCTCCTCGACCTTCACCTCAGGGAGGATGAGCTGGCGGTTCATGTCGATGCGGTCGGCGGAGATCCACTCGTCCAACCGCTTGTTGTACTCCTGGTAGTGGACATAGTACACCTTTTTGCCTCGTTTGACGTGCTCCTGGAGGATCTCGGCTAGTCGGTGCTCTCCGTCCTTGAGCGCCCACACTTTGCACCCGATCAAGATCTCCTCCTCGGTGAACAGCCCCTTTTGGTCTGTGGTGAGCTTCATGGGGCTCTTGGGCGCTGGACTCATGGTGCCTGGGTGTTTGGGTGGTGGTTTGGTCAGATTTTTTCGCCTCGCAAGTGCGGCTCATACGCCACCGCCACAAACACGAGAGGTAGGAGAGGGGGGGTGGGTGGCGATGGTAGGAAAGAGCGGTTGGATAGTTATCCCTTGCTTCATTTTTGAACACTTGAGTTTGCCTTGAGTTTGAAATCCCGAGTTTACATATTCAAGATCTATAATCTGGGGATCCTGAAAAATAATAGATCGCGAGTGAAAATTACATTAAGCAGTTAGTGAAGGGCCTGGAATGGTATTTTTGAAGTAGGAGACGTTGTTCAGACCATAGGATGGAGCACTGAGCACCATAGGATGGGGCACTGAGCACCACCGGATTGTTCCAAGTAGATTTGTGTTTAAGTTAACTCTAAACGGGTTTCATGGCTCAAGGCCCCTCGTTTACGCTTATTTTCACTTCGGACTTGCAAATGTGGTTGCATTACCCTCCATTCCCGGTAATTGTTATTTTGTACCCATCACAGTCCTTTTCGAGGTATAAATAGACCGTAGAACTCCACTACATCCAAAACCCAAATCCCGAAACCCCTTTACGGTTTCCGACGGCCTATCCCGGTTTGGCTATAAACCCGCGAACCGCCTAAATTTCACTAAACGAAATGTCTCAGAACACCACTAACACACAATCGGCTAACCTCCAGCCCAGTGAAGTTATCCGGTGTGTTTCTTTTGACTTGCCCCAGCTGTCTCTGCATATTTCCGGGTTTGGCTTGGTGATTGACACGGCTACGAACTTCTGGGAGATCATGGAGTACCCTGCACGCGGGGAAGAAAACCCCATGGACGGTGTTGAAACCCATCGTCAAAAGAAGCTCGCATTCGGTTTGAGACGGTTCATTGGCTCCAGTGACAACAAAAAGGTCATTTGTGTGGCCAGGTCCCAGTACAACACCCCCTACTTGAAACAGGTTATAGAAAGGGCCGGAGGGCAAGTGGAAGTTACACAGAACGACGAAATCAGCACCAAGGCGGTGCGGTACGCGTTGAAAGAGCTCAGAAAGATGAAAGAAACGTCCCACTTTCCAGACGAGTTTTGGTTCCACGCTGCTCTGTACGCTGCGGACTGTCACAACCACCAGTTTGACGGCCAGCTGCGCCGCGCAGAAGTTTTTGGGTGACGAGGCTGCAAAGCGCGTAGAGGATCTTATCGTGGCCCGTTAGTGCTAGAAGACCAGCTAGCGTGTAGTTCTCGAATTTAATGAGGAGTTTTCTGGGAGTGACTTTTCGTAAATACCTGACTACAATCGGAGGGTTTCGGGGTTCTTAGGAGCTCCATACGGAAAAGGATAACTTTCAGACATCTGTCTATTGAGTGTGTGAAAGATGCTCTTGTTTCCACTAACCTTACCACTCGGCTTTCTTCAATCCTCGCAAAGTTCATCGGACATGCACGGGCCCTGAAACGGCTGCAAAAACCTGCTCGGTGAGGTAATTTGTAGAGTCTGCCATCTTAGAGTTTCCCGTAATCCAGTTATCGAACACAAAAACACGCATCGAGTGCTACTGCCCATACTCATTAAGCCTCGTTGCACCAGCCACTCATCAAAAGTCGTAAGAGAATACCGAGAAAATAACTTTACCATGATGTTCGACGAAGAAAGCGACGACCTGTTACACATCCAGTCTCGGGACACACTCAGGTGTATCTCGTACTCTGTACCTGTGCTGCATCCCGAGGCACCCCAGGGGTTTGGGTTAGTCATCGGGACCGAGTCTAACTACTGGGACCTCACTGCTTTCCCCGTAGCCGGGGAAGAGCACCCTGACGATGGTGTCGAGGGTCACAGGCAGATTAGTTTAGCTGGGCGCGTGGAGAGATTGCTTAGCGACAGCTTCGAGCCTCGCAAGGTTTACTGTAAAGAAGGTTCTGCGTTTGACAACGAGTTCTTACCTATGGTGGTCGACGACGCTGGTTGTGAGACGGTTTTAGTTAAATCGGACAAGATCGCTGACGATGCCGTCCGCGAGTTGGTCCGCGAGCTCAAGTGGATCAAGAACCAGTCAAACTTTCCCGACTCGCTCTGGTTCTTCGCTGCTCGGTACATTGCCGACTGCCACAACCACAAGAAGGACGAGCTGGGCAAGCTGCCGGCGCAGAAGTTCTTTGGCGACGATGCCAAGCCCAAGAAGGACCTCACCCAGCCGTTTGGGTGTGCTGTGGTGACTGTTCTAGGTCTCATTGACCCGTTCACCCCTGTGTACGGGTCGTACTACGGGGTCACCAAGGACGGGCTGCGGTACTACGTGTTCTTGACGCTTGGCAAGCGGTTTGTGCTGATGCTCGAGTCGGTCACCAAGTTCTATCCCGAGTACTTCCCCGGGAGAGAAGATTTTAAGCCTCCGGCGGAGCTTGGCCAGTGGGGCCACAGGTACCTGGAGCCCTCGGTGGTTGACTGGGACAACTTGCCTCTTTTGCAGTGAAATGCCTACGAGAAAGAACAGAAATGTTAATATCGCCGTGTAAAGAAGTAGAAAAACCACAGAATACGTCCACCAAAACACCAAAAAAACCCTAAAAGACCCTTCAGGGTCCCCTATGGCCCCTTATGGCCCCTTTTAGCCCTTTTGTGTGCACTCGTGCCGTTATCCCCATCTACGAGACCTGTCATATGCAACCGTGCGTGGACCCTGACGCATGGAACCCACCCAAACTCCTACTGAATGTGTATTTGCTGCGTAGCAGCGATGCAAAGAGCCACGCTAGAGCGCGTGGCGGATGTAAAAAAGAAGATATGCCGACGTCTGTTTCACCTCTTGCTCCGAAACCATCGTGATCACGCTGTCGTCGAATTTGAACCACTGGCCGTCCCCATCCTTGCAGATGACCACGTAGTGGCCCGTGTGCACCGAGCCCGTGTGGCACACGAGGGCAAAGAGCTCGTAGAACCACTCGACGTGCGGGTCGTGGGCGTAGGGAGCCAAGTCCAAGTACAACGGCACCTCGATGGGGTTGTCAATTTTCAGGTACAGGTCCACGTTGTGCTTGAACCGCTTGAGCTGGATGGAGAACACGGGAGCCGCCTGCTGGATGCGCAACAGCTTCACGGCGTTGGTTTTGTCGCCACACGACGAGCACGCGTACGCCACGTCGAGCTTCTCGTCGCGGCAGAACAAGTCAAGACAGTCGTACACCGTGGTGGCTCCCTTCTTGAGCTCAAGCAGCAAGTCGAACACCGGGTCCGTGGTCAGCGCCACCGCGTCACACAGCAAACACCGGATCCGCAGCTCCAACAACCCGCCAAACGTGGTGTGGGTCGCACACGCACACTGCTCGTCGGGGTCGCGCTTGAAGTGCCCGTTGGCCACCTCCAGAATGAGCTCGTGGTCCAGGTGGATCTCGTTGAGCATAAACTGCCAGAACTCGTGCGCGTCCTGCTCCTGGAACCCCGCGAGCAGGTTGTTTTTGTACCACGCCGTCAGCAACAAATGGGTCAACCCAAACCCCTCGGGCAGCGCCAGCGTGTAGAACAGAGTGAAGATGTTGTCGAGGGCACAGGTGATGCAGGCGTTGCCCTCGTCCACCAGCTGGCTCACCAAGAATGCTTTGTTTTTCGGGCAGTTGAAGTAGTGGAGGTCGTTGTTGACGAAGTAGTGCTTCATGAGCGGGTTGTGGATGAGCGTCTGGAGAATCAGCAGCATGAAGCAGGTGGCGCCAAGGTTGACAAACCCCTTGAGGCCCGCCATCGCCCGGGGCGCCGGATCGGTGTACCCTGAGGCACCGGCGGCATCGGAGGAGGAGGCACCGGAGGAGGCACCGGAAGAACCATTGGCCCCTCCGTTGGCGGAGCCGTTGGCCACAGGGCCCGATCTCCCTAGCCGGAGGGAGTCTAGGGCGTCGTGGTTGGTGTAGGCGTCGCAGGCAAAGCAGTACATCACCCCACACCCCAGATCAATGCCAAACATGTGGTGGTTGCTCTTGAAGTGGGCGCGGGTGTGCACATCGCACCCCACATGCGGGCACTGGAGACAGATGTAGTTGCACTCGTGGTACACCTGGCACTCCGAGCACGCGAGTGCCGCCGTCTTCATCCGCACCAACTTCGCCGTGGGCACCTCCAGCTGGTCCTTGCGCGAGGTGCACCGCAGCGCGTGCAGGAGCTGGGTGATCAGCACCGCCTGGCGGTAGGTGGTGAGCACGTTGTCACGCGCCTTGGCCAACACCTGCGCCAAGTGGGGACACGTTGGTAGCAGCAGGTAGTTGTCAAAGTCCATAGTCGCCCCACTGAATCTGGCTGCGTCGAAAATCGGCAGACATCGCGCGCCGAAAAGAGGTGGTGGGGGAGTGGTGTGGTGCGGTGGTAGGGTGGTCGTGGTGTGGTGGGGGTTGTTTTGGGTTTGGGTGGTTTTTTTTAGGTTTTTGGTGGGGAATGGTGGAGTTGGTGTGGGTGGAACGGCTTATCGGTGGATCGGGTGTGCGTGAGGAGAGTATAAGCGGAGGAGAGGTGTGAGGAGGGATGGAGGGAGGCGTGAGTGTGCTGGGTGTAGAGGGAGGGGGAGGTGGTGGTATATGTGGGTGGTGGTGGTGGATGGTGAGTAGGTGGTGAATGCTAGATAGGTGGTGAGAGATGGGTGAGACAGTGGAGAAGGATGAAACGCTGGCAATAGTAATGATCGTATGTAAGAATCTCGTGGTAGGAGAGAGATTGGTAGGAGAAAGATTGATAGAGAGAGAAATAAGGATCAAAGGTTTAAGGTTCGGTGTATACACTGTGTCGGTGAGACGGATCGTGCTGATTGTGGTGGGTGGAATAGTGGTTATGATTTGTCAAGGGTTACGAAGGTGGTTGTTTACTAGCCTGTTGGTGGTGGTAGCGAATGAGTAGAGGAATGGTATGAGGTGTCGAGATGAGTGGCTTTTGTTTCAGGAATACGAGTTTGGTGCTTTACGGAAACTGAAATAGTTAGGTAGATTGATCAGACAAGCACTCCACGTTGGTTGAACCACTGCAAGTGAAGGCAGTGGTGTTTATAGTGGAGAACTGGACCAGTGGCAATGCAGAATAGTGGTACAACGGAGCAGGTCAAATACGTGAAATTTCAGGTTCTTCCCATATAAAAGTTCTCAAGGTATTCTTAAACTACAGGTAGGGTAAGTATCTGGTAAGGCAATGCTGAAAACGATGAACGGTCCAAGCATCGGGTGCATCGAGTGCATCGAATTCACACTGCCTACTCCCATTGGTGCTTGCTCCGTTGGCCTAGTTGTTTATTACATGCAATATGCTATCTCGTTCGCTCCCCGCAATTTCACCCAGATGAAACTCGCTACCGTAGCGCTACCGTAGCCCTAGCTCTCTGGCACCGGTTCGGGCTCACACAACGACTTCTTCAACGCCGAGAACGACGCGATCCGCGGTTTGGACGGCGCAAGCTTCGCCACCGCCTCGGCCTCGCTCTCGAGCGCTACAAACCGCGCGTGGAGAGCCTCGAACTCGGCGTATTTCTCAGTGTAGGCGTCGCTCATCTGCTTGTATTTCACCGTGAGCGCGTCCAACGAGCCCGAGACCCGCTCAAACTCGGCAATCTTCGCCGCCTGCTCGGAGATGGTGGCCTGTTGTTTGGAGATGGTCTTTTGTTGCTCCAAGATGGTTTCCGCGGTCTCAGACCCCAGGTCAGCCAGTTTCTTAGTCTGTTTCTCGGTCTGTTTCTCTGTGTTTAAGCCCCCTAAACGGGCCAATAGCTCGTCAATGTCCTTATCATCCCTCTGTTGTAGCAGGTCTAGCTTCGCCACGATCTCGGGCTGGGGGGTCTTTATGAGCTCCAGAAGGGCGTCGAGCTTCGCTACAATGTTGTGGATGTCGTTCTTGGTGGCGTTGCCCTCGGTGGTCACTTCATTGGCGTAGGCAGCGATCTCGGCCACGAGCTTCTGGAGAAAGTTGTTGTTGTTCTTGGACCGCTCCCAGAGCTGGCCGACGTCAATGCCCGTTTGTTTGGTTTGCAGTTCGATCTGGGCAAGCGTGCCTTCCAAATCAAATGCCGGGGGCGACTTCAGCTCAGCGTCCAAGGGCTTTCTGGTGGGGGATCCAGGGCTGTTTTCAGCGGTTGATTGGCGCAATCCAGCGCGGTAGGGGGAGCTTCCCACGGGCCGGAGCGCCTGGCGGAGCGCCAAAGGCAGCATGTTCTCCTTATCAGCCATGGTGGGGTGGGTAGTGGGTGTGGGTGGTGGGCTGAAGGTGGTCTTCTTGGAGATCGGACGTAAACAAACGCGGTCACGTGAGAGATCAGAGGGGGAAGAGAAGAGGTGGGGAAGAGAAGCGATGGGGAAAAGAAAGATGGGCTGGACGGGTATGGAGAAAACGGGTAGTACATTAATGGTGGCGGTTTCAAGCGGTTCTTAACAATGCTTTCCCTTTGAATTATTGGTTGCTTGTTTCGTAGGATGGTATTCCTTAGAATCATTTCGGAGCACACCACAGGCACCAAACCGAAAAATAACTCAAACCGGGTGGTCAGGTGAACGTCCCCGCCCATTCCCTTGCCCAAAACCCCTTCTTTGTCCTCCCGCCACTTTGTGTCTAGTCCAATCTGTTTACGAATGTAGACGCAGGACATGTTGCAAAATGGCTGCAAATCCTGTACCAATTCAATTCTCCGAAAGAGTCACTGGAGACAACCAGACTCATGCCACACCCTATAGTCCCACTCAAAATGCACTGGTTTCGTTCCTTTACCTCCCGATTCCATTCGGTAGTTTCCTTACCTTCCAATTTCAACCAGTGTAGTTCCTTACCTCGATTCTATTTGGTGTAGTTCCTAACCTTCCGATTCCATTCTCTTATATACCCTACATCCCCACCTTCGACTTCAACGCCGACGAGTAGAACGAGCTCTTGGTCTCGGACAACCCCTCGTTCATCGCCTCGGACGCCTGGTTGGCGTAGTTGTGGAACTGCTCCTCGGCAGCGTTGTAGGTGTTCTGCAACAGGTTCATGAACCCCGAGCCAAACGTGAGACCGCCCGAGGACGCGGTGCCCGCCTTGCGGATAGGCTCCTTGTAGTCCTTCTCACGCCGGCCGCTGGGCTGCCCGTACGGATCCGACGACCCCTTGGCAAACGCCGTCTGCTGCTGCCCGTACACCTGGTTCGGGTTGGCCTCGGGCGAGATGTTGTACGCCAACTCCAGCTCGGGGAACTTGGGCATTTTGCGGTTGGGACCACACAACAACTGCGCCATCTCCTCGCTGCTGACGTAGGTGGCCTGGCCCTTGGCCCAGGTGATGGCCGCCGCCGTGGGCCGCGGCGGAATGATGGCGGTGTCGTTGAACAACACGTCGGTCTGGTGCTCCTTGACCGCCTGTTTGTTCATCTTGGAGTCGGTGTGGTAGATGGACACCGCCACCGCCTCCAGGCCCAGCGTGCGGATGAACGCGAGCCCCAGGGGCAAGATCGACAGCAGGCCCTCCCCGCGCTCGAGCGCGGCCTTGACCCGCTCGTAGATGTCCTTGGGGAGCTTGACGTCCGCCAAGTCGCTGAGCGCGGGCAACGAGAGAAGCTTGAAGAAGCCCAGCTTCGTAAGCACCGCCAACGCGATCCCGGACTGGATCCGGACAATCCCCAGACACACACAGTGCTCGTCAATCACCTTGTGGCTGAGCTTGCTCTTGGGCAACTGGAGCACCCGGATGTCGCGGTGCGAGGTGGCCACGATGTACCCCGGGATCACCACCCCCTGCGACAACCGCTGGAACATCGGGAGCGAGGCCCGCGCGCTCAGCCCGTCGGCAGCGTTGACGGCAATCAACTTGTCGAGCTTGGAGGTGGCCGGGTCGTCGCCGCCGAGTCTACGGTAGTTGAGGTTGGCCAGCTTGTTCTCAAACTGCACCAGCCAGCCCCCGTTGCCCATGGGCACCACCTTGAACAGCAAGAAGTGGCCGCCGCCGTTGGTGCCCACGAGGAGCATCAACAGCGAGTACCCGTCGTGCCCGCACTCCATGATCAGGAACTCGAGGCACGTGGCGTGGCACTTCTCTGTCGACACAAGGAACTCGGAGAGCAGCTTGGTGTTGAAGATGACGGCGGGGCCGCGGGTGATGTCGCACACCACGAGCCTGCCCGTCAGATACGCCACCGCAGCGAAGCCTGCGTTGCACATCTTGACACAGGTGATGTTCTCGCCCAGGGCCAACTGCAAGAGGAACAGCGGAATGAAGGTGGCCACGCCGTTGCCCGCGGTGCGCAGCTCGATGTTGATCAACTTGGCGTCCTCGTTGGCGTGCTGGACCGGGCACTGGCTGTAGTCCACCTGGCACACTCCCTGGGGCGGCGTCGGGTTGTGGGCCTTGCCAAACCTACACACCACCACCTCGCCCAGCGCAAGCGCCACCACCATCTCGCGCAGCTCAAACGCCACGCTCACGTGCAGCACCTTGAGGTACTTGGGGTGCCCGTAGCTGAACAACGAGTCGCCCAAGTTGATGGTGACCATCAGCTCGGGGGTCTGCTGGCCGCCACGCGAGATGTCGAGCATCCGCACCACCCCGTGCTCGTGGCCGGTGATGAGGATCAGCCGGGCGTCGGAGTCAGCGCCAATGGGCCGGGGAGTCAGGTTCTCGTGGGCAGGCATCCCGCCGCGCAAAAGCATCGCCAGCCGGGCCAGCGCCCCGGTGCTCTTGCGCAGCAGCAACAACGAGAACCACTCGATT
This sequence comes from Diutina catenulata, assembly GCA_030560525.1. Taxonomy (NCBI): domain Eukaryota; kingdom Fungi; phylum Ascomycota; class Pichiomycetes; order Serinales; family Debaryomycetaceae; genus Diutina; species Diutina catenulata. Next base: position 72,030 of record JAKTTW010000042.1, read on the forward strand.
CTGGACGCCTGTCTGACCTTGGAGAACGTCACCGGAGGCACCACCATCAGCAACGACGGCGGCAAAAGGAGGTCCAGGGGCGAAACAACACCCGTGGTGGAGTACGGAACCAAGTACACCAGCCCGTAGTTCAGCAAGAGGAACAAGTAGTGCGGGTCGTGGCCCCCGTTGAAGTAGCAGAAGTCCGTGGGCGTCACCGGGAGAATCCGCTGGATCACCTCGGGATCGCCGGTGTTCAACTGCTTGGGGATCTCGTACATGGCAAACGCGATCTGGCGCTGGCCACCGGGCGGCAGCGCGTAGTACTGGCCCTGCTTCTCGTGCGAGGTCATCAGATACAGCAACGCCGCACCGAAGTCGAGCACCAGGAGCACGTTGGGCTTTTCGGGGTCTCCGCCGGCAATCACCAACTGGGTGAGCTCGGGATCCGCCAGACACACCCACCGGGCGGCTGTGATGGGCGCATAGGCCATTTCCTTCGCGGGAATCCGCGGCTCGCCCGGCTGGTGCAAGTTGACCTCGAAGAGCGACCGCGCCTGCAAAAGCGTGCCGTCGGCCGCGTCCCAGAAGCAAAGGGTGTTGTCGACGTGCACCGTGACCACGTGCAACCCGTTGGGGTGCCAGTGGGCCTCCTTGACCTCGACAATGACGTCCTTGGCGGAGCCAAACATCTTCTTCTTGCCGCCCGAGCACACCAACTGCGAGAAGTCGTAGCCCTTGGTGCCGCGCTGGGCCACGTAGACAAAGCTGGCGGTGATGTCCCCCTTGACCACCAGATACACCACCGCCGAGTGCGAGTAGGTGACCAAAATCAGCCCGATGTCACGGGGATGCCACTCGATGTGGAAGGCCGCCAGGAGCCGTTCCTTGGGCATGAACCGTTTCTGGAGGTTGTCCACGCGGAACGGCGTCATGTTGAGCCGGTCGATGTCGTAGAACATGATCTGGCCGTTGGCCAACCCGCACACCAAAAAGTCGAGCGAGTAGTCCAGCTCGAAGGAGGACGCGGCTCCGGGAACGCTAAACGTGCCCAAAATCTGCTTCAGGTGGAGCGAGAGCACCGTGACCGTCAGCGTGGTGGGGGCCATCGCCACCAAATACACCCCCTTGACGAAGCGTAACTCGGTGATGGGAGCCAGCCCCCGGAACTCAAAAACGACCTCAACGACAAACTGGCCAAACACGTGGATCTCGTTGGAGCGGGTGGCCACCGCAAACAACAGCTGGACCGGGTCGTACGCCACCGCGAGCACCAGGTTCTTCGGGAGACCGAGGTAGAAGGCAATGGACGCAGAAAGCGTTTTCAGCAGCACCAGCAGCGGCAGGAGGTTGTCCAGCGACGACTTGATCGCCTGGGACACCGAGCTGAGCGCCTGGGGCGCCGAGCGCAGCTTCAGCTTGAGTTTACTGAACATGGGTTGGTTGGCCCATTTCGGAAGCGAGATCAGTCGCGCCACAGGGCTCAGACGCGCGGGGGGAAGGTGGAGGAGCGGCGGACGGGGGGCGTGTGGTGGGTGGTGTGGTGGGTGGGGAAGGTGGGTGGTGGTGTGTTGTGGGGGATGGTGTGGTTTTTTCACGGGTGTGGGGCGTGTTGGGTGGGCTACTGGGTGGTTGGTGGTGGTCCCCTCTTACGTCATAGGCGGGGGAACGAGCGATACGGGTGTGGCAGGGAAAGAGGTGTTGTGAGGTAAAGAACTGGTTTCGGTGGCTTGTTGGAATGCATTGAGCTGGGTTTAGGGTGTCTTTTGTGTTTTGGGGTCCGTTTAGGGTGCTACGTTGGGACCATCTTTGCCTGGGGCTGGTGGCCTGCATATAGTGGGGCTTGGACCGGCGAGGCTTACAACAATAAAAGAAGGAAGTAGATGGGTAAAAGAAGGAAGTGGATAGGTCTACCGCCTTCCTCTGGGCCCCATTACCCAACGCAACGGTGTTTTTTCCCGTCAAGCTACTCGATTGTGGTTACGTTGAGACCATCTTGACCCGATGTTATTGTCCTGCACACAACCCAACGGGATTACCATGGCGAAGCTTCCCCGGCCGGAGTTAGCACATTTTCATAGATAACAAAGTGGCGTGGTTGTTTCGCTATCCTCCATTTCCTTCTTCGCACCGATTTCACTCCACCCCACATCCTCGCATTCCACTCAACCCTACGTCCTCGCCCGTCTTCCTGTACCAACCTCACGTGCGGGTAACTCACCAGCGATAAAACCCATCGCGAATTTTTCAGTCACCACAACACACCAACCAGTAAGTTTAATGATTATAATATTTTTCAAACTGCGTTATCGTCATGATCGCGGAGACACGTCTCCGTAGAGTTGAAATCACCATTGAAATATGAGAACTAACCGCCAGCAACCGCCAGCAATCGCCAGCAACCACCGCTTAAACACCGTGGGAAACCCACTCGTAAACGCCCATCGCCTCCGGCACGGGCCCCCGTAGACGTCAGAGCCGCATTGACGTGCTAGACACCGTGCCGACGCGGCTGCTCCAGTGTTGTGCGCAGGCCTATTAATAGCCGGTCTACCGTTAATTTCCAGCGCGACAGACACGGAAGTTGGGACAGCAATCTTGCGAACAGTGCGGTTTGGGAGCAGTGGGGCCACCAGCGCAGCCCGCCCACCCCACGTCCACCTCTCTACACCCCCTACGCCACCACCACCGCTCGCCAGCCTCCCTTCCGCTAGCCTCGTGTGACTCGTAAATTGCCCGGGCCCCTAACCGGGACCCCCCACGTGTGACGCACTGCAATAAATGGCAGCAGTCAGATAATAAGCCGCCATTGCCGTCTGTTTTCGCCACAAACTTAGCTTCGATGTCTGCCAACAACAAGCGAATTGCCTTGCCCGCCCGCGTCGAGCCCAAGGTGTTCTTTGCCAACGAGCGTACCTTCCTCCTGTGGCTCAACTTCACGGTGATTTTGGGGTCGCTCGGGGTTGGTTTGCTCAACTTCGGTGACTCGGTGGGTCGGATTTCTGCCGGGCTCTTTACGTTTATTGCCATGTTGACCATGGTGTATGCGTTGGTTACCTACCACTGGCGTGCCAAGGCCATCCGTATGCGCGGGCTGGGTCCCTATGACGACCGGTTTGGGCCTACGATGTTGTGTTTCTTCCTTCTTGTGGCGGTGGTCACCAACTTTGTGTTGAGAATCCGCGATTAATGCATCTAATACACGATAACGAAAGTAAGGGGTAGGGGTGGAGAGTGGGTAGAGGGGGTTAGCGTAGAGGGTGTGGTTAGACGACGCTTCCGAAAGGGGAAGAGGGGAAGGGAATGTGAGTGCGTAAAAGAGAAGTAGAGGGGAAGAGGGGAATACAGGAGACAATTGGTGAGATTGGGCAATCATTGGCTACCATTGTCAACCAGGTCACACGGAATTTCACCATTAACCTCACCACTAACCTTCACTAACTTCACCACCAACCTTCACTAATTTCACCACCAACCTTCACTAACCTCACAAACCTTACCATTAGCCTTTACTAACCTTCACTAACTTCACCCACTAGTCTTTACTAACCTTCACTAACCTTCACTAACCTCACTGACCTCACTAACAACCCCACCACCAACCTCACCAACAACCCCACCACCAACCACTACTCACTAACCCCACCACTCATCTAAAACGCCTATCCATTACAAACCTAAACCAACAAAACTTCACTAGCTATATCCATCCGAGATCCCGTCGTCGTCTTCCTCCAACTGCCTCGCTCCCTCCGCGTAGTCCACCACCCCGCCGTAGCTCGGGCTGGCGTACACCCACCCCACGAGCGGCTGTGCGGGCGGGATGCCCATCCGCAGGAACAACGAGAACGCCTCCACCTCGAGCACCGCGTAGCCCTTGGGCGGCGGCAACCGCGGGGCTGCAAACGGGAGCGACGCGTACATCCGGAGATGGGCCCGGTCGAGAGCCACGAGGGTGTCGCGAATCCGGTAGGTGAACCGCTGGTCGTAGGTGGCCTCGAACCGGGCCACCGCGGGCCGGTAGGGGAACCGCGCGTACACGACGTGGGTGGTGTCTGCGAGCGCACACCACACGTCGTTGGAGGCGCGGTCGTGGTACACGACGTCGGCCACCCGGAGAAGCGTCAGGTAGCCGCGTCGGGGCCGGGTGCGCGGGTTGACGAAGTCGGTGACGACGGGCTGGGCCACCGGGGCCACTGCGCGGAGTAGCCACGACGCCTGTAGCACGTCCGTCAGCATGGGTGGTGTGTGGTGTGGTGTGTCTGGTGTGAGTGATGGTGGACTAGTGATGCGGTGTACTGAAAAGTAGTGGTATCGGTAGTAGGTGGTAACGAGAGTTGGTGGTACGGGTTGGTGAAAAATAGATACCAGGTGATCAGAGGGTGATCAGGGTTGGTTATATTACTACGTAGGCTGTCCATCCTGTGTTTCACTACGAGTAAATGATGGTGTCTACTGGGATTACGTAGGAGACACGAGTGATTCGTGCTAGTGGATAACAGTGATCGGTGACCAAACCAATAGTTAACAAAAACACAGCATATGAATGGATCGAGTTATGTCTCTCTACCTACTTCTCCCTAGTCTAATGATCTCAAAAGTACCCGCTCAATACAGTACCCTCACACGGATTTATCAAATTCTATCCCATCACGTACCCGGAAACTAGTCTACTATCAACTCTAAAAGAACTGTTGAAAGCCTCTCATGACCGTAGTACAATCACAAGCGTTTCATTAAAGTAAACCTGTGGATGAGACGTCCTACAATGTCAATCCAGAGTTCTGTAGCTATTCCTCTACCTGTTTCCGTTTGCCTCAGTCATACGTTCATTCGCTACGTCCTGTAACTATTCAATTGACTCTTGCTTCTGTCATGCTTTCACTCGCACCCTTCTGTAACAGTCCTCCCGCTTGTCACGCTTTCATTCGCGACCGTTCTATTCTATTCCTCTAACTGTCTCGTTCTGTCATGCTTTCATTCGCTACCATTCCTATTCTCTGATCATTCCTTGTTCTGTCATGTTCATCGCTACTTCTGCATCTATTCCTGTCTCTTCTGTCATGCTTCATTGCTACTCTTCCGTAACTATCTGTCTCCTGACATGCTTTCTGTGACTGTCCTATCTCTTACCATGCTGCTACCGTCCTATTCTATTCCTTGATGATGATGCCCCCGCCAGGGAGCCCCTGCCGCCGCAGCGTGCGGTCCGGGTGGTCCAACGCAAGCGCGGTGTCATGAGCATCCGGCGGCATCCGCCGCATCTCGTCGTACACCACCGCCTCCGCAGGCAAGTAGCCCCCGTTGGTGCCGTCCACAAGCGCCATCCGCACCTTGGCCATCGCGTCCTTCCCGAGGCCCAACCGCCGGCCCAACCGCGCACGGGTGTCCTCAAGCAGCTCTTCGGGGTACACGGGCACCACGAACGGCACCCCGTGCGCGTAGGCCACGTTCTTGTGGAAGTGGAACACCGGAATCACGTTGACCTCGTGCGCGTGGGTGGTCGCGAGTTCGAGTTCCGCGGCCACCTCGGGGTTTTTCTCGGGGCCGGCGGCGGGCCCGAACCGGGTGTACAAGTCGTTGTTGGCAAGCACCGCCACCTCGACCGGGTACACGCCCGCGTACACCGTGGTGGCGTCCGCCACCGTCTCAAGGAGGTCCAGCGGCTTGAGGAACCCGAGGAACCGGTGCGCGTGGCCCATCCACACCAAGAGGTTGGCGGTGTCCAGCTCCAGGAGGGTGTGTCCGAGCTGGGCCAACCGCGGGAGCAACTGCTGCGCCACCACCGCCCCCACCGTGGCCCGCCGCAGCACGAGCATCCGCACGGGCTCCGGGTGGGCCAACGTGGGCGCCCACACCACCTCGAGCATCCGCATGTTCTCGTACTCCTCGAGCGGCATCTCGAGCACCTCGTACTCCAAGGTGGTGGTCTGGGTGGGCGGGGTGGGCCGCCCGCCGTAGATGTCGTGGAGGCCCTGCAGCAGCCGCAACGTGTACCGCTGGTGGTTGGGGAGGCGGACGGAGAGCCGCAAGTACTTGGGGTCCACGGGAGCGGCTTCCGAGGCAGTGGTCGCCTTGGGCGTGGCCGGAGACGACTCGGTTTCCTCTGGAGACTCCTCGGGAGCCCGCCCGCCCTCGGACTCGGCCTCGGGCGCCCGCACGGCCCCGCCGTTCGCGTTGACCAACGCGGCCACCTGCGCGGCCAACTGCGCGTAGCTGGCGAGCGACAGCACCCACACGTCGAGCGCGGGCTCGTCGAGCCCCTGGGGCACCACCGCGAGCTTCATCCGCGTCAACATGAACAAGTAGTACGCCTTGGCCAGCCCAAAGCCCGAGGTCGCGGGTTCGAGCCCCGCCACCTCCGTGGTCACGATGTCGCCGTTGCCGAGCTCGGCGTGCTCAAACAGCACCAGCGCGTCCAACGGCTCAATCTTCTGCGGCGAGAGCTCCTCGGAGAACGCGAGCTTCGTCTCCGGGGCGAATCCCAACACCGCAAGAAGCGGGCCCGCGAGCAGGCCCACCAGCGACCGCTTGTCGACCACGGCGTGGGTCACCCCGCGCACCGTCTGCAGCACGGTGTCAAAGAACTTGACGAACACGAGGATGTGGCTGGCGTACTCCAGGGTGTCCACAAAGTGCGCCAGCGGCTCCGCGGCCTGGAGCACGCTCTCCACCCGCAGCCAGGCGAACTCCGACACCGCGGTGGTGCCCGTGGCCGTCAGCGCGACGTGTGCCAACTCGTAGCGCGGCTGCTCGGCGTAGAACATCATCTCGTCGTACCGCTTGTTGAACTGGGCCGCAAACACCAGCGCCACCCCCTGGGACGCACACGAGGGTGCCAACGGCACGTCCGCGCGGAGGGTGTGGTTGTTGCGGTGGCTCATGGGCACGAGTCTGGCGGGCGAGCCCACCAGCGCCTCCACGGCCTCGAAGAACTGCGCGAGCGGGGCGTCGCGACGCATGCGCACGGCCACGGGGTCCGCGTCCAGCTGCTCGTAGAACGCGGGCTCGCGCGAGTCTGGGGCCAAGTCGAAGCCCAGGTGGGCCGCGAACTGGGCCTCCAGCACGTAGTGCACGGCCATGTAGTGGGCCTCCTCGGCGCGGGCGGCGTCTGCCTTGGCGCGGGCGAGCTTCTCGGCCTCGATGGCGGCCGGGATCGCCTCGGGCACCGGCTGCTCCGGGGGGAAGATGCGGTCGAGCTCCAGCACCCGGAGGTACACCAACATGTACGCCAGGGTGACCCGGCGCACGTAGGCCTCCTGCTGCTCGGCGCGGGTCATTTTCGCGAGCTGCTGGGGCGTCACCTCGTTGGCGCCGTAGTTCTCGGCAAACACCTGGGTGGGCGTCACCTTGTACACCTTGTCGTCGTCGAAGCGGAGCCAGGCGCCGTCGCGGGTGGGCTTGAGGAGCGCGTAGTAGTGCCCGTTCAGGATCAGCCCCTGGTGCACGAGCACCCCCAGCAAGCGGTAGCGCCAGTTCTCGGAGCGCCCGTCGGCGTTGTCCGCGAGATACGGAGCCAAGTCGATCTCGTCCGGGAACTCGAAGAGGTCGTCGATCTTGACCTGGTCGTCGACCAAGAAGTCGTACTTGAACCGCTTGAGCTGCAAGTGGAGCACCGGGGGGAACAGCTCGAACACCACGCCCTTGTCTGCGTCCTGGTAGCCGTGCTCGTTGGCGTGGTACTTGTTCTCGCCCTCGAGCTTCTCCACCTCGATGTAGTTCTGGAAGGACTCTGCGAGCGTCGCGAAGCCCTGGACGTTGAGCTGGATGTCCCAGAACTCCTCCAGGCGCGCCAGCTCGTAGGCCACGTTGACACAGCGGATGTACAGCCGCATCTTGCCGCAGAACACCGCCAGCAACCGCCCGTCGAGCGCGGTGCCCTTCATCGCCAGCTCCAACCGGTCCATCAACACCCGGTTGAGCTCCTGGATGTCGTGCTGCTTGAACGCCTCCAGCAGGTCCCAGCCAAACAGCCGGGTGAGCTCCTCGGTGCCCACGGGGTCCGGCAGCGCCAGCATGCGGTAGAACATCCGCTGCAACGCCCACGGCACCAGCCCGCGCGCCGGCGCCGGGATGGCGTACACGAGCTCGCGGAACACGGGGGTGTTGTAGTACAGCTGCAAGAGCAGGTTGAGGTAGCACGTGGCGCCCTGGTTGGTCAACCCGACGTACCCGGTGGCGGTTTTCAGGTCGTAGTCGGTGAACCGGTGCCAGAGCACCCCGGTGACGTCATCCAACACCCGCACGTACGCGGTGATGCGGAGGTGGCCGCCGTCGAGGATGGGCACGGTGGCCAGCCCGTAGCGGGCCATGGGGGCGGCGAGCGTGCGTGCGTCCACCAACAGCGAGAACCCCCAGTCGGTTTCCTGCGGCGAGAACCGGTGGTGCAGCGCATTGGCCATGTACACCGTGGGATCGGACGGGTTTTCGAGCACCAAGGCGAACTCGGCGCAGATGGCCCAGTCGTCGCCCGCGGGCGGCTCGGGCTCCAAGTAGATCAGCATGGCTCCGCCCCCACCGTTTCCCCGCGGGAAAAGGAGCACTTGCCACTCGGTGGACCCACACCGGAACCGGGGGCCTCGGACCTTCTCGGGCAAGTCGGCCCACGCCACGTCCCACAGGCAGTGGGCAGAGTCGAGCACGGGGTAGTCGGGGGTGGGTTTGAGATACCGAGAGGCCATGGCCTCCGGGTCGTTGGCCGGCGGCCGGTCGTTCTCAGTCATGGTAGTGGGGTTGGTAAAGGCAACGATCTAGGTGCGGATGCAGGACGGTGGGTGGGATAAGGTGGGGGACACGGGTGGAGTGTGGGTGGGATTGTAGGGTAGAGAGTGGTTAGGGAGTATAGTGGTGGGATAGTGGTGGGATGGTGGTGGGATGGTGGTGGGGAGAGTGTGTGTGTGTGTGGATGGGTGGTGGTTTACGGTGGTTGTTGCTTGCGCATAGCGCAATGTAGACCCACGGGGTGGTGGGGAGACGAGGAGAGGTGGTTGTGGGGGTTGGTAGGGGGTGGTGGAGTGTGTGGAAGGCGGTGGTGGTGCCATTGAGTGGGTGGTGGTGGTTGGTGATGGGTTGTGGTGTGATGGTGGTGCGGTGTTGCTCACAGTGGCAAATGAGAGAGTGGGACAGGGAAGTGGGATGAGAAGGGAATAGGGGATTGCGTGGGGGTTAGGGATTGTGTGGGGATTAGGTGGGTGAGTGCTGGGGGGTTGGGTGGTGTGGTTTGTGGGTGTGGGTGGTGTAAAATCGTGACACCAGGTGGTGGTTTTGGTGGTGGGTGTGGAAAGATCGCGTTGGTGGGAGAGATCGCGGTGGTTAGAGAGAATGCAATGGTTAGAGAGGTTGCGATGTTGAAAAGATCGCCATCGGAGCTTATGGGGTGGTTGTGGCCCGGTGTTGTGATCAAGTAGGTAATTTCGCCTCGGGTGTCTCCTGGTGGTGTCTCCCGGTGGTGGACATACCCACTATATGCCACCTCTCTCTACTGTTTCCATTTCCACGTCCATTCTGTCCTCTAGTACCCCACAACCCCTTATTCTCTTTGTGTCCATCGTGACTCCACATTTTTCAGCGGATGTCACACTAGGTACAAAGCGAGGTGGTACGAGAGATTGCGAGCCATCTCCTACTTCAGCTTTTGTCTCTTCTGAATCCACCACATCTCTTTGATTACCACTACCCCACAAAACCCATCACTGTCACTACAAGTACCATACCCATCTCTCTAACCGCCACCCACCAGAGTACAAACTCACCTAAATAACACCCACCCAATCACACCGAACCACCAAACACCCAACCACACCCTTTCTCCCCTTTTCCCCACCACCCTTCCCCTTTCACACCGCATCCCCATCACCGTCACTCAAACTACCCTTCCTATCTAAGCACCACCACCTAGATACACACCCAACCGAAACCACACCTACCTAAACACACCCAACCAACACTCCAACCCAAAAAAACACCCAACCACAGCCCTTCCCCACCCCACCACTTTCTCCCCACCACTTTCTCCCACTACCCTTTCCCCATCTTTCTCCTCTTCCCTTCCTTCCTTCCTTCCTTCCTTCCTTCCTTCCTTCCTTCCCCCTTCCATCCATCTTTCGCACTTTTCGCGACTGTCTCACCCTCCGATGATGCTAGCCTCGAGACTCCGTGTGGTCGCCACGGCCGCCCTGCGGATGGCCCGGGCCTCCACACCGGCTCGGTGCCTTCTGCTCACCTGCCCCAACCCCCAGGAAGCCAGCACCCCGTGGTATCTCCGCGACGAGGCCACTTCGCAGCCCGAACAGCCCCAGATCGAGCTTCCCACGATCCCACCGGCGGCTCCCGCGGTGGTCGGCGAGTTCTGCGAGTTGCTCGCCCGCGACTACGGCATGGCCGAGCTCGTGCTCTTTGATTTGAGCGAGCTCGAGCCCGAACACCCGCTGCTGCCCCACAACCAGGCCGAGACGCAGTACGTGGTGATCTGTGAGGGCAAGCTGGAGAAGCACGTGTACAAGGCGGCCCAGGAGATGCGTACCTACATCAAGCACACCCACCACGAGCTCCCCCGGATCGAGGGGGTGGTGGCTCTGGCCCTCTCGCCCAAACAGCGCAGACGGATGCTCCGCCGGGCCCGCAAGGGGCCCATGGCCACCGACAACGACTACGGGATGCTGGCGAACCTGTGGGTGGTGGCGCGTATCCAGGGGCTCGAGATCCACATGCTCACGGGCCCCCGGCGGCGCGAGCTTGTGTTGGAGGAGATGTTCTGCCGCGACGAGGACAAGCTGCGGTGGGCAGAGGCGGAGCTGGTGGCCGAGAGCGACGATATCTTCAGCGGGATCCGCCGCTACCACACCCGAGCCGCGGGAACCCGTGGAGTGGGGTCGCTTGGCTCCATTCGAAGCTACTCGACCATCGCTCGTAACCAGCCTTTCACCCTTGCTCGTAACCGGGATTTGACCATCGCTCGTAACCAGTGTTTGACCGCTTGCAGCCGGTACTCGACCATCGCTCGTAACCACGGGCCAGAGATTGCGGCCGGGTTTGACCACGACTGGGACGCGGCCATCGAGCGGGCCACCGCGGCGCTCGCCCGCAACCCGTGCCAGCAGACGCTCGCCACACTCACCGCCGCCGTCTACGGCAAGCACTCGCGGTTGGGTGTCCACCCAGACCCCTCGCACGACCTCACCGGGCTCATGACCGCGGCCATCGACGCGCTGGCCCGGACCAGCGACAAGCTGTTTGCGGACGCGCTCTTGGCGCAGACCGCCGAGGCCGTGACCCACTTGTTCCGGTTCCAGCAGCCCAACTTGGTGGTGGACTGTCCCGAGATGGTGTGGTTGCTTGTGCGCATGTGCTACCAGGCCCGGGCTCATGACCCGGTGATGCTGCGTGCGGTGAGCCAGGTGATCTCGGGCGAGGCCCCGCTCGACCAGCGGCGGTTCCGCGGCACCACCAACGTTGCCGTCAACCGGCTCCGGGACGTCGGCGATCTCGTGGAGCTGCAGTTGCGGGACGCGGGCCGGGTGCTCTCGCCCGAGCTCAAGGAGCTCTTTTTGTTCACCTACGGCAACGGAGGCGAGTGGACGCGGTTCTGGCAGGTGTGGGACACCCAGTTTGCCTTCTTGGGCGCCGACCGCGCGCGCCAGTACGTGCGGTTGGTGGTGTACTTGGCGCTCCGCGGCCACCAGCAGGCCCAGGTCGAGCTCATGTACCGGTACTGGGACGCGGGTGCTGAGGCGATGCGCCCGGTGTTGGAGGCGGCCGACCTCACGGCGGGGGAGAAGGCCGCGTTGGTGGCGGCCACGGCGCTGATTGTGAAGAACACGGGTGGTTTCGAGCATGTGTTGGCGGCGGTGGAGGCGCTTTAGCTTGTACATATTAATGATAGAACTAGACCAGGAGAGTAGGTGGGAAATAGGGGAACTAGCGGAGAAGTAGTAGTTAGATGGATGGGAAATGTGGTAGGCTAATTTTATGATCATTGTGACGGCCAGTGTGGTTGGGGAGCCTGATAGCATTGCTGCATCCTGTCGTATTTTCTCGTATTTCGCGACTAACCGACGCACGGGCTATTGTGCTTGTTTACACGCTTCGTTAGCCTACCAGTCGTCTTTGATAACTCTTACTTCAAAGTCCTTATGGCCTGGTCCATGGCCTGACCTTGGACGAGACCCTGTATACACTCCCGTTCTCGCCCCCTCCATTACTTCGACCCCATCCCCTTTTCCATACTCTACAGCTTTATGGAAGATCGCCCGCGTTAGGGCTTTGCCGTAGTCGCCCAAGCCGTTGGTAGGTTTTTCGTGTCCTTCATACAGCTTACTTTGGTGACTTTTTGCGTTGTGGGTCCCAAAACTTTTTCCAAACGCGAGCCCAAGAACAGCTCATTTGATATACCAAGAATGGATCAAACCGACGTTTTGACGTGGTTAACCACTGAAGAGGAAGCTATGGAATTTCTAACTGGTAAGGTCATGCTGGTAGGAGCGGTGCTTTACATGTCTGAACCCCTGTCCCAGCGGTTTCTTCTCAAATGGAGGTTGACAGCAATTATTTTGCGTGAAACGCATCCCCAGATCAGAATGTGTGCTCTGGACGCTGAGAAGTTTCCTGACGTAGAAGGATGCTTGATGCCAAAGAATATACCTTATCCTTTTGTCGTGAAGTCATACAATGTAGAAGACCTTTTCATCAATTGCCGGGATGGCGCCAATGATTATGTGGATGAAATTTTGAAGGCTTACCCGGGAGATGACGATAAGCTAGCTCAATATTTTTTTGAGGATCCTAAGGATTTGATGGCAGTACAGCTTACGCTTTTAGTGTTGTCTAATACCTTTCAACCTGATCGTCTAAAATACGAAACTGTGAACATTCGCGAAGATAGCCGTTGCCACTACCTCGATGAGAATCCTAGAAAGGCGCCCTATTTTGTAATTGACGAGAAACACGGGTCAACGTATGGTATTTATAATCCGTCTGGCCCGTCCATCGCTAGGTTCGTGGACAATTATTACGCAGGACGTCTCAAACCGAGCTTCAAGTCTGAGCCGAGACCCACCCAGGACACTGCGCTTGTGAAATTAGTTGCCTACACTCATGCTGAAGCGTTATCTGATACTTCCAAGACTTATCTCATCAAGTACTATAAGGGTGAGGGCAAGCTATGGGAAGGCTTAGCAGAACTTTTTGCTTCCGAGCCCAATGTTGTCATTGCAAACCTCGATCTCAAATTGAACACTGTTGATGTCGGTGAAGGCATCTATTTGTACCCTGCTGGTGCCTTAGACGATTCCGGCAATAGGATAGTCATAAAGTGCCCATACCTGTCACTGATCGACAGTTTGGAGGCTTTTGTGAGAAATAAAGGCGATCTTACACTGCTACTTCCGCAAGTAGATGCCTCTGATTTGAGAAAGTATCTCACCACCCATGACAAAGTGGTGGTGGAATGCTACCATGAAGAACGCGATATGTGTGTTTTCTTCGCAGCTGAAGATTTGCGGGAAACACATCCTGACGTCAGATTCGTTGGTGTGCGGGTTTCTAAGGGTGAAGAGGACTTTCAAATTTATTACAAAGGGGAGATGGTGGAGACTGTGTTCGGGTTCAATATTAAAAGAAAGATAACCCATGCCTTCCACCCTATCTACGACATCTACTGTGAATCTATGTTGAAAGGCTTATTAAAGGACAGGCAAGTCAAGCCCCTCGTGGTCCAATTCGGCGCCCAAGAGCATCCTGAGCTTTTAGAAGTTGTCTTGGCGAATGGCAATAAGTACTGGTTTTCGAAAGCCGACGAAAAGCTCAAGCCTACTATCTCAGACATGTACAACACATCATTGGGTGACGAAGTAACTTGGATTTTGATATATCCTGATCCGTTGAGCGACGTGCGCTTGTACATTGGAGACATGGACAGGGAGTCGTTTGCAAAGTTCTTGGATGAAAGCACCCCACTCGTCGAGCGGAAGATCAGCGGAGTAGTAGACCCAAAGCCAAAAAAGGCTCAGGTGATTTATTTCTACACCCACGATCACGAGTTAGGTATTGCACAAGAAGGTCTCGAGGCATCTGCTAGAAATCACCCGGAGTTCTCCTTCGCCTATGCCGACATTCGTTCTCTTGCCGATTTCTACGAGTTTGGCCATGTCAAATACTTGAGTCATCTTTGTAAGTCTTTACTCGTGATTGTTGACCCGACTCCTTACATCCTCGACATTCCAAAAGTTTCTCGAGGCACGTCCAAAACAATAATCGATTTTGTAGAGGCCTATCATGATGGCAAACTCAAACCTTTCGAACAACCTAAGGAGTGGTCAATAACTCGCGGCGAGAATCCGGTAGAGTTTAATTCGCTCAACCATGATCCATTGATTGACGACGAGTCCAAAAAAATCGTGATCTGGTACCACGAAGGAAGGATCTACCACCTTTCAAGCCAGTTGGGAGCGCACTTTGCGTTCGACGATAACATCGTTGTTGGTCACATGAACACTAAACATCTACTGTATTTGCCTTATCCATCGATAGATGAATACTCGTGGTTGGTCATGTATCCCGCCTATGGTGAGACACAGAACGGCACGCGTCGTCGGAGACCTGTTATTTACGACGGCCCGAATAATCTCCAATCGTTGGTACAATTTGTTGACACGGGAAGTCACATATTTGAACTTACTGCCGAATCATACCCTAAGTTTGTGCAAACGACTAAGCTGGCAATAATAAGATTGTACCACTCATCGCGCCCAGACTACTTCGAAGATATTTTGTTCTTTAAAGCCATGAAAGCTTTAAATTCAACAATTATCTGTGCTCGGATTGATCTTGACCTTGAACCAGCGAAGGAAGATTTCATTAGATCAGTCCTGCCGGAACCTTTCAGCCCCAACCCTGCTTTTCGAAACATCCGCCGGATTAGTGAATAGCTATGGCGAAACAAGTTTTTCACCTCGACCTTTTACTTGTGTGCCTACTTCATCCTTCTGTGACTGTGCGTGTTAAGGAACGAAATTACCCGAAAGTGGTTCCCCACGGGACACTACTTTCTCTCTTTAAATATGGCCTCCATAATGAAGCGAATACACATATTTTCGATTTTATCTGTTACCCTTTGACTTTGGAGTAATCTACTAGAGTATTGAAAGACCAATTGTGTCGGGTAACGAAACCCCGATCGACAATCCCGCCGGAACTATTACCAGAGGCATATGCCGCTAGTTTACTATGTGTAAAACCACGTTACATTCATACAACAAGCAAAACACCTCGCTCCTGGACTAATTGCTCCGGAATCGTTTGTCGATCTTCTCGAGGCGTATACTCGACATCCACCGTATTTCCTCGTATTTCGCGACTAACCGACGCACGGGGTATTGTGCTTGTTTGTACGTGCACACCGCGTCGTTGGCTTACCAGTCTTCATCTGGTAACTTCTGTTGCTTCAAAGTCATATCGCCAGGTCCATGGCCTGACTTCAGACGAGCCCCTGTATACACTCCCGTACCCGTTTCCTGCGTCAAATCAACTCTATTTGTTCAGCTCGTTAACGGATGGTGCAGAAAAGTCCTCAAGGCACCACAAAGGACAAAATTTCCGACCGCCCTCATACCGACTGGAGTATTGTATTGACAATCCTCACACTCGCGTGTACCTTGCTCGCAATGCTCTACACCAAACTCAACCCAAATTCCCCACTGGGCACCCCGGTCCCAACGAACATAGGGAATACGGACGTTATCACATGGTTATCTACTGAAAAGGAAGCCAGAGCAGTGGATGATATGACCCTGGTCTTTCTGGTGGTGGCGGTGGTTGCAAAAAGCGACCCCAAAAGCAAACTCTTTCTCCACCGATACAAGTTGGCGGCAACTAAGTTGCAAAACTATCCTGATATCCGTTTCTATGCTGCAGATGTGGAAGAAGCGTGGGAAGTTGGTTGGCACTTTATTCCTAAGCATATCGGATACCCATTTGTGGTGCATGCTTCGGGGAACGGCATCTTAGACCTCGATAGAAAAATTGATATAGCCACGGAAGTTCTCAAAGAGTACAAAAATTCTGCTGACGAGAATCAATCAGAGGAATTAAAGCGGGTAAAGCGGGAAAGAGAAAAGACAAAGGCGGAACCGATTGGAGACGACGAAGTGCGTGAAGTTGTACACCAGAAGATTGAAGCTAAGGTGGCGCGATATTTCTACGAAGAACCAGAAGACTTGAAAAGGATGCTCCCTACCTTGAAGGCTTTGCGTTCAGAAAACTTCGGTTTGTATTTCGGTAGTGTGGACGTCGGAAAGACGGGAATTGGCCATTATCTAGATGAGGACCCTCGGAAAGCACCTTATTTCATGATCCAAGAGAAGAATGGCCTTTGCTACGGGCTTGATACCCCTTCCGTGGAATCCGTCAGGCAGTTTGTTGAGGATTTTAAGGCTAAAAGGCTTCGGCCCAGCTTCAAGTCCGAACCAGTACCTAGTGAGCTAACCCACCCGTTGAAAATTGTGGGGCGAAACCATGACGAAGTGTTGAGAGACATGTCCAAAAGCTTTCTAATCATGTACTACAAAGAGGTGGATCGGTCGCGGTACATACATGCTGGTGTGGATGAAAAGACGTGGAAGAAATTATGTGAATATTTTGCTGACAAAGAGGACTTAATAATTGCCGAGATGGATATTTGGTTGAATTACAATGATACGTTAGACGAAGGGATCTTCTTCTATCCTGCGGGTGCCTTGGGCGAATCGGGTTCTAGAGAATGCATCAAGTACCCGTACGGGACCCTGTATGAAACCCTCAAATACTTCCTTGAACGTGGGGGCAACACTGACTCGTGGATTCCAGTGGTGTCGGCAGCATCTTTCAACCAGTATCTTACTAATCATGATATGGTTGTTGCATACTACAATGGCTTCGATTATAATTTCGAGTTTCCATCCGCGGCAGAAGCTTTGGCGCATACCCATCCAAACATCCAGTTTGTGAAGGTCAATTCCACCGGTTCTACGGTTCGGCTCCACGACATTGTACTTTATTACAAAGGAGCAGTCGTTGAAATTTTGCCCCTCACAGACTTGAAGAGACGAATTGTGTCAACATTTTACCCTGTGAATGTCGTCCAGAACGAAAGTGATTGGATCGCGTTTCAGGATGTGTCTCATGAAAGGAATTTGCCTGTTGCAATTATGGTAAACGCAATAGGGTCCCAGGTTTTCTCAGAAGTGGCCTTTGCTCATAGAAAGAAATTTCAGTTTGCTGAACTCGAGAGCAATCTCAACGATTTTGTCGCCAAAAAGTATGGTATATCTCTTGGCGATGCGCCATCGTTAGTGGTGATCTATCCCGAGTCACCTGGCGAAGCCCACGTTTACACTGGGGTTGTAAACCGTGAATCCTTGGAGGAGTATCTTCAAATTGATACCACGCCTGTCTTGTACGATTTTGGGCCCGGAAGCGCAGGGAAACCATTTCCAGACAGAATTCAAGCCATTTACTTCTATCAAGAGAGAGCAGAAATTGGCTCGTTATTGGAGCCTCTCCGCGAATTAGCCAGAAAGTATCCGCGTATTGCTTTTGGACATACCGACCTAAAATATGTGGAGCTTCTCAGCGATTACAGACAGATTAAGATCTTGAAGCGTTTTCAAGGGTCAATTTTTGTCATCAAAGAGCCCCAGCCTTATGTTCTTGAACCCTCGGTGTCCGCAAATAAAATTCTGCTGGACGCAATTGCCGACTTTATGGCTGAATACCTGGCGGGAAGGCTCTCACCCTTTCAACCGCAGTGTAGGGGCCCAGATCCAGTGGAGTTTGATGAGGTTTCCTTAGCGGAGGCTATAAAAGATACTACCAAACACGTCCTCGTTTGGTATCACCAGATTGGAATCAAGTTTTCTCACTTGGATGCATTGGCTGAGCACTTTTTCTCTGAGCCCAATGTGGTTGTTGGCAAAGTAAGTTTTGCTGAATTAGATTTGGATGAACCCTTTCCCGATGCGATGTATAGGCTGTGGTTAATCCTATATCCTGCGGGTGGCGAGGTGTATAAAGAAACGGGCCTTCGTAAGCCTATTGTCTACGACGGTCCCGTCAACCTCTCGTCCTTGAAGAACTTTGTGACCACAGGCAGTCTGGTATTCGAGTTGACTGCTAAAACCGCACCAGCATTCATGAAATCCGCCCACTGGGGCTTAATCAAGCTTTACCGGTCGTCAAGCCCAAACCTCGAGGATGACGCTAACGTTTATGGCTACATGCTTCAAAAGCAGAAACTGGAGTTGATGGTTGGCCAGATCGATCTCGACGCGGAGCCTTCCATCCTTAGAAAGGTAATGAGAATGACTAGGCCTTTGAAAGTGAGTGGAGTGCCACTGGAGAATCTTAGGTTATGTAAAAACGTCAGTTGATGGGATACAATCGCCCTTACCACACACAGCAGTTCTCAAGAAGTCAATTGTTTTACGCATAGTAGTCAAAAGTAAAAAGAAAACGTCAGCAGGGCTCATTTATACCATAAACCATAACCTCCATCAACAATCTGATCACCTCTTACCACCAATTTCTCACTCCACTCACACTTCGAGCAATACCTTGTGCCGACTTTAGCAAGCCCGCGTATTGCCACATCACCTGTCGTATTTGGCTCGTAAACCTTAAATCGAGATCGCGCCTGTATATTCTGCGTCAACCCGAATCAGGCCACAAAAAATTTTCAACATGATTGGCACAGACGCTATCCATTGGATTACCACGGAAGAAGAAGCTCAAGAATTGGAAGATGAAGACTGCTTACTGGTTTTGACTGTTGTTGCGATGAGTGATCCCGCGTGCAAACGTTTTCTTCACCGGTACGCGTTGGCGGCGGACCGCTTGCGCCAAAGCCGTCCTGATATTCAGTTCTTTGCTTTGAACGTGGAGGAGTATCCGGATTTGGAGTCGAACTTTCTGATTGAGAACATTCCCTATCCTTACCATAGATCAGGCCCGGACCTAGACTATCTAGAGTACAATGATGACAACACCGATATCATTGAGAAAATTTTGGAGGAATACCCTGAGGAAGGTGCAGAAGATTTAGTTGTCCAGTATAAGCACCATTACCATCCGGGAGTGCAATACTTGGCTCTCTACTTCTATAAGGACCCAAAAGACCTTGCGAAGGTGTTGTCAACACTTGAGACAGTGAGTAAAGGCAACAACAAACTCTGCTTTGTCACTGTGGACGTTAATACGAGTGAAAGATCACATGGTCTTGACGTGGACCCTCAGAAAGCCCCATATTTTGTGATAGACGAGAGAGGTGGACCAAAGTACGGAGTGTATAACCCTTCCGAAGAGGCAATTAAGCAGTTTGTTTCGGACTATAACGCCGGAAATCTTGAGCCAAGCTTTCGATCCGAGCCGGTACCCGATGAAAATTCGATCCCTGTGAAACTAGTGGGGCTTAATCACGACGAAATCTTGAAGGACACTTCCAAAAGCTTCTTCATTCGCTATCACCGGGATTCTGTTGAAGGAGAAGAAGCTTTGGACGTTTTTGTGATAATTTGGAAAGAATTGGCAGAACTTTTTGCTTCTAACCCGCAAATAGTTATTGCAGAGTTGGACCTTGCTTTGAACTCTGTGGACGCCTCTGTAGGTGACTTCTTTTATCCTGCGGGGGATTTCAATGGAACGCGAGAAGTCATTGAGTTCACTCACTTGAAGTTTGTGCCCTACTACAAAACCTTCATTGATATGGGGGGGAAAGTTGTCTGGAGTCCTGAATTGGCAGAGACCTCATTTAGAGAATTTAACGCTATGACGAAAAAAATGGAAGCTGAAAAAAACGTGGGAAAGCTTCAACCATCTGAGCAACCCGAGAAGTGGCCCTTAACTGAGTTGAATGACCTCAGCTTTAAGGAAGTTATAGAAGATACGTCCAAGGATGCTGTCATTTGGTTTTATCAACTAGGAATTAAAGATTATCCTCAATTGAATTTGTTGGCAAGATATTTCGCTGGAGATTCTAACGTCATTGTGGGACGCATAGACACTTCTAGCAACGACGTTGGTGAGCAGTTTCCCTGGTCGTTTGAAAACCCGTGGTTGATAATGTATCCTGCTAATGGAGAGATTTGTGAAGAGACGGGTCTCCGTAAGCCTTTGGTGTACGACGGCCCGAATAACATTCAATCCTTGACGAATTTTGTGACCACGAAAAGTCCTGTGTTCGATTTGACAGCGGAAACCTACCCCCTGTTTGTGGAAAGCGCGAATCGGGCTATCGTCAAACTTTACCACTCCTCAAGTCCCAGCATTGAAGATGATGCGGTCGCCTACGAGTATATGTTCCAAAATCATGAGCTGGAATTGTTGGTGGCACAGATAGACCTTGACAAGGAGCAATGCGTTGATGAACTAGTGAAGTCAACGATGCCGTTGGAATTTGAGGGCAAAGTGAGGGAGAATATCCGCGTGATACGGAAATAGTAAGAAGTGGCACAGGCCCACATATTTTTATGCAATTTGAATGTTACAAAATAAAACCCCGAGTATGTTGCCCGTGAACCTAATCATCCCGACTAAAGGTTTGAGAAAGTATGAAAGATTGGAGCTTGGCAGACCTCAACCGAGTTACATCAACAAATCACCGATTGTGAGTTTTCTCAAAAATCCTTAATACACTGGTCTCTGCACGTACTTGGTGCATTTATTGCTTTTCATTTCCAACCGTATTTGGCTCGTAAACCTAAAATGTTGCATCTCAATCCCCGTATACACTCCATCGCCCGACCACGAACAAAGTCACCCGATACGTGCTGTTCGTCTAGCTCAACATGGATGTCATCCGTTGGGTGACCACTCAAGACATGGTCGACGAATTGATGGACTTTATGACTCCTCTGGTGCTTGGTGTCTTCGCAATGGCCGACCCCAATTGCAAACGCCTCCTTTACACATACGCAAGAGTGGCAGCCCAGATGAGCCAGACGCGTTCTTATATCCGGTTTTATGCTTTAGACGGTGCCGAATACCCAGGCTTGGAAACCGAATTGTACCCTAAAGCCATCCCCTACCCATATACACTAGTGTATCCAGACTTGGGTATGTTAATGTTCGACTCTACTCGTCATCTCGTCAAGCCGCTTCAACTGATGTTTCCCCAAGAACTGGATACACTGTTGACTGAGTATGTTTGGTATTACCACAACCTTTTGGACAGAAGAGCTCTTTTCTTCTACAAAACTCCCGAAGAGTTGGGGAATGTACGTGAGAAGCTTGAGGCACTCGCATCGTCAGAGACGCAGTTGCGCTTTGTCACGGTTGACGTTACCAATCACAATCATGCTCACTACCTTGATGAAAACCCCAAGAAAGCCCCATACTTCGTGATTGACGAGAGAGAGGGGCAGGCGTATGGAATTGAAAGCCCGTCTGGTGAAGCGATCCAGCAGTTTGTAACGGACTACAACTCCGGGAAGCTCAAGCCAAGCTTCCGGTCAGAACCGAAGCCGTCGACCATTTCTACTGTTGTAAAGTTGGTGGGGTACACCCACGACGAACAATTGACGGACTTATCCAAGAGCTTTTTTGTCCGCTACCACAGAGAGCGCCGTGTCATACTGGCATTTACTGATGCCAGGCAAAAATGGATCGCAATTGCTGAGCGTTTCTCTTCCGACCCTACTATCGTATTTGCCGAGTTGAATTTGTGTCTGAACTCAGTTAACGCACAAGAAGGATTTTGCGTCTATCCCGCGGCGGAATCAACCGAAGCTGGCGCTAGAATGGCCATTGAGTATCCTAGTGGTTGCAAATTGAGCAAAATTCTTAGTGAGAACGACAATATTTTGTATCCTTGGCTTCTGAGAGTGGATGCTGAAAATCTCGAACATTTCCTCACTACCCATAATAAAGTGGTAGTTGTTTCTTCAATCGGAAACTGTATAGATTCATTTTCCAGCGTTGCAAAGGCAATACAGAGTTCTCATCCGGAGATCCAGTTCATTGTGGTTAAACCGAGTGACGAAAATGGCTCTCCGAACGGATTTGTAATCTATCGAAAT
This sequence comes from Diutina catenulata, assembly GCA_030560525.1. Lineage (NCBI taxonomy): Eukaryota > Fungi > Ascomycota > Pichiomycetes > Serinales > Debaryomycetaceae > Diutina > Diutina catenulata. The sequence continues at coordinate 94,052 of JAKTTW010000042.1, forward strand.
GGAGAGAAGGTGGAACAATCCAAAGAATGTTTTGATTTGAAGGAGTTGCTTTTGCAAACATTTTACCCCGTGAATAATGTTCGAGACGAGAATGAGTGGAGTCAGTTGTTCCACGCTGCTGAACGCACCAGACCCTACGCAGATTCAGTTGGTAGGCCCTACATTGCACTGAAAAAACCTCTCGTGGTTCAGTTCAACGTTCCAGAGTCGCCTGAATTTCTAGAGATAGCTTTCGCTTTCAGAGAGGATTTCAAGTTTGTACAACTTGATAGTAGACTCAACGCCTTCGTCGCCGGCAAATACCACACGACAGTTGGTGATGCACCTACCTGGATGGTAATTCATGCTGAGCTGTATGGAGACGTGAGGATTTTCTCTGAAGAGATGAACAGACCGCGATTTGAGGAATTTCTACAAAGAGAAAAAACACCACTCATATTTGTGTACGGTAGCCCCACGAAGTCAATCCAAAATTCAGATAATGGCCACGCGATATACTTCTACCGGAATTATTCTGAGCTTGACGTGTTGGAAAAGGACTTTGAAGAGCTAGCAAGGAAATACCCTAAACTACGGTTTGGATTCGCTGATCTCGAGGTACTCATTTACAAAGTGCCATGTTTTGAGTCGCTTGACTACTTGCGTCACCTCAAAAAGTCAATCTTTGTTATTAACGAGTCCCTGCATTTTGTTCTTGATCCCATGTTGTCCACAAATACTCCCCTGTTTGAGGCAATCGCTGATTTTGTGTCCGATTTTGTTGCAGCAAAGCTTAAACCCTTCCAGCGCCCCGAGGAATGGTTGATACCTGTACAAAAGCTTGCGGAGTTCAATGGTGTCAACATAGAGGAGCTTCATAAGGACACTTCCAAAACCTTCTTAATTTGGTTCCATGAAGGCGACGAAAAGTTTGAACATTTAGAATCGTTAGCTGACCACTTTGCCTCAAACCCTGAGGTGGTAGTAGGTCATTTAGAATGGAGCAACGATGTTGACTACCAGCCATTCCCCTACGCGCAGGATGATTCGTACTTGGTATTGTACCCGAAAGAGGGTGCATTTGAGAAGCAGACAAAACTTCGCAAGCCTATCGTCTATGATGGCCCATTGAACATGACGTCTTTGAAGAATTTCGTTAATACAGGCAGCCCGGTGTTCGAGTTGACCGCTGAAACCGCGCTACAATTCGTGAAAGATTCTCGATTTGCTATAATCAAGCTCTACCGATCGTCAAGCCCATGCCTCGACGATGACTTCATTGCGTACCACTACATGCTTCAACAGTGCGAGCTGGATTTATTGGTGGGCCGGATTGACCTCGATGTGGAAAAAGATGTCGAAGCCGTTATCAACGCTACAAGGCCATTGGATTCCAGAAGAGAAGAAAAAAGGTTTATGGAGAACATTCGCCTTACTCACAAGCCACGAAATATGCCGCGTCGTGAGTCAGCCGAATCTGGTACAGTCGTTACATAATTATTCGGAATAAGAAAATTCCGGAAGTCCAAAAATGCACTCAAAAATAACTATTTGAAGGTCGAAGTATAAGTTACGTATGGCCGGATTTCTCTCGCAAGACGTCCGAAAAACCCTCGGATTTGACTCATTTTCAGCTCACTTCCCACCGCCGCACTGCGATCATGTGACAAGCTTATGTCCAATTTGGGGAGAAAAGTGGAGCGCCTTTAAATCTCTCAAATGTCCAACAAAATTGACCCCTATTCCATTCGGTTGCAATGTGCTACCCCCAAGTTGACGAAGGTTGTTTGCTGAATGTCCAATTATTTCCGCTGTTTTGACCGTATATAAAAACATGCGCGACGTACCCAGTGTCTGAAGTGGTGCTCACTTATGGCTTTTAACATGTCCAATTCTGAAGGAACCCAACCCGTAGAGGGTTCTTTGACCTCTCTTACTGGATTAAGCAGAAGTATGTCGAACATGTCAGTGGACCAAACTGAGAAATCTGGTAGCCACAAAATTAGAGCTCCTCAGAAGAAGGCAACGAATGCAAGCAAAGAGCAGCTCATTAAGTGGTATCAGGAGGGTTTAGAAGTGAAAGATTGTGCACAAAGAGCGGGACTTACCCAACGCCATGCTGCGCGTCTTATCAAGCAATGGCGCGACGCTGGGTGCGTGACTATTCCCACTGGTACCCCGAAACCTTTGGTCAAACCCTCGGATGACCAATGGAAAACAATCATTAAGTTACTTGACGAGAACCCAAGCATCGAGCATGACGATGTTTTGGAGTTTTTCAGAGAAACGCTCGATATTACAATTTCGAGGACTGCGTTGAAAAGCCTTTTGAAAGAAGTCCGTGTATTGTGTCGTCAAGACAAGGCAGCAGCTTCTGACCCAGAACTCACGAATAAGTATGCTTTTATGTTGAAGAACTCTCTTATGGATTTCCAGTTCAATTGTTTGTTCCTCGATTCGATGACGTTCCTGATCATTCATAAGAAGTCGTGGTTTACTGCGGCGAAATCTGACCCTCGCTCATACACCATTACAGTTGATATGGCTATGTCCTACGAAGGTGTGCATCATATTGCCATGCGGCACTGGCAGGTTGGTGACGGATCCAGCCTAGGGAGAAGTGCACGTCCTTTTATGAAGCGCGTACTAGCTTCAATTGATCGTAGTAAGATTCAACATATCATTGCCTTTTCAAGGTTGGAACCTTTAATTATGGAAACAATATACAAAGAAGTCGACAACGGAGAGCTTAGACCATTTTACATACCCGAAACTTGCAATGAGTTGACACCCTTCCAAACATTCTGGACAGAATTAAGACTTAGAATGGGCAGAGATGAACTCAGGACTGATACGCTTAGTGATCGTCTAGTTCAAAGCGCCAATTCTTTTAACTTGACAGAAATTCAAGGTTTGATAGACTTGGCGGGTGAATTTTGTGAATATCGGGCAGCTATGGAAGTAGATGACTTCAATGGAGAGTTCGGATATGCCGCCAGTCCCCATGGCTCTGATCAGGAGTCAAGCTTACAGAGACAGAAGTTTCTTGCTACCGGTTATGGTTCTTGAAAACGAGGACCACGCGCCCGAATCAGTCTACAGTTTCGATTATTATTTTTTTTTTTAATTTATAGTGTTTTGAATATACGTGATAGTAAACTATATATCTTCTCTATCTAGGCAAGAGTCAAAGAACTTGACTGAGTGATTGATCATTGAGTGAATTGTAGAATTGGGAATCTTTTCAGAAGCGCTGGTAATGGCTTGAATCAAATCCTCGATAGAATTGTTCCTCTTCATTTCAGATCTCCTCACATGAAACTTTAGAACTGCCCAATAGTTCTCGATGGGATTGAGGTCAGGGGAATAAGGGGGTATGAATAAGGCATTATAGCCTCGCTTCTTTATGTAATCCCCAATTATCTTACCCTTGTGAAAACTCACATTGTCCATCACGAGTACTTTGAAGGTTCTATTCGGGTCCAGATCGAGTACATCCAAAACTTTGGTGATAAACTCGAAAAAATGGACAGCGGTTGTTCCTCTTGTTTTAATGGTTTTGGGTACCTCATAGGCTACTCCATCATCCAATTTCCTCTTCTTACTCGAGTAGGCTTGACTTCTGTGCAATAAGTTGACACTAACCTCGACTTTGGGATCTCGTGCGGCCAATAAAACTACGCCACTAGCACAAATAGCCCCCAATAAAGAGTAAGATAGAGCTCTTGCAGCGGGTACCTTGACTATAGCTTTCTTTCCCTTTGGAGCCCATCCTTGGTTTGCTCGCATATTTGTATCAAAAGCAGCCTCGTCAATGAAAACACAATTTTTCAAGTAGTCAGCATTAGCTGTCAGTAGCTCTTCAAGTACGAAGGCTCTTCTCTTCCATTTGGTGTCTGATGAATTTCGCCTAGTCACCTCTTTACTGACGTTTTTGCAAGTCATATTCAAACGCTCCACAATGTGACGATGAATTGTAGTGGTGCACACCTCGACTCCAAAACGCACACGTAATAACTCAACACAAGTCGATAATGTTGTAGTACAATTCTCTTTGAACACATCATTCAAGTATTCCATGTGCTCATCTGTTAGTTTGGTCTTAGGGCCGCGTTTCTTTGAGGCGACGACCCCTTGCGTTTGAAACCGATTATACCAATTATATGCCGTGGTTTTTGGGATCGAGCACATTTTGGCTGCTTTGTTGACAGAGAATCCCTTGTCAACCATAAGATACATGAAGAAATCCCATTGCTGGGGACTTGGTTGGACATATCTTCCCCTGCTTATGCGGCATTCATTTATGGTACTTTCTGGTGCCCCAGGGTCATAGTAGGCTTCGAGAGTTTGAGGCGTCCGGACTGAGTCTCCATAGGAGTTCCGCATTGTTACTACTGTTATCAAAGCATCTGGCATAGGGGGAACGAAATTGGGCACACTAATTTGTGTAGCGCGTGTGTCCATATGGCCCTTCAGCTTCATTACAACCAGCTCGAAGTAATGGGCTATCTTCATCATTGAAGCTTCATCCCAATCGTCTTGGAGTTCAATGCCTGTGATGGCCTCTCCCAAATCTTCCATTGGTTTATCCTAAATCAGTCATGCCACTTCCCCAGAAAATTAGGGTGAACCCATTCTAAATTGAGGCATGAACTGCACATGTAATAACCTCGCGGTATATATATATTGCGATTCAACTTGAACCCCTTCAAAACAAGAACCCATGAGTGAGTATTCTAAAACCTTGATATTTATTAACGCTGCAGACCCGGTTCATTTCACCTATGAATCATACGAATCAATGTTCGAGTTAGTACGCTATAGTCATCCCCAAGTGATATCTCAAATGATTGAAGCCGTATACTTGGATGGTCTCAAAACTTGGGATGGTCGCCCATACGCGCCATATTATTATTGCTTCAACTACAAGGAAGGGGGCATTGAGCTTCATTCCAGTACTTTACCGTATAGTAAATGCACAATTCTTGACAAAACACTTAATTTTGAGTCGGTAGAGCAAGCCGATCGATTGATTGAAGGGTTTCCCTGGACGAAGTATGATGATGAATTGTACTTTGACGCCCCAGACTCCTTCATTCCCGCTAATGCCTACTTAACGTTGCCCGAGTTCTTAAAATTATATGGAGTTAAATAGATATTACATAGCTTCCTACCCAATACACGTGCAGTAATCCATTAGACACTTTTCGTCAGTTCACGGTCCAAATTTGTAGACGTCGCGAAAAGTTGAATCTAGAGACAGACTCTGGTGAGCTACGACAGAGACACGAAGTCACGCAGCTGGTTATGAGAGGTTGGTCCTGTTAAGGCTGACTTGAGACATTATAAGCGCCAAAATTTATAAAAAGCTGGACATTCAAAACTACGTGCGGAATTTCTGCGAAGCCAAAAAAACCAGTTCGTTTAGACATCAGTAAATTGACCCCTATTTTCGACGCGACAAATCGCATGACTTTTTTTGAGGGACTTGCTACCAAATTTCTTAGACTTCTGCTGTGAGGCTCGAGACTACAATTTCCGGATATATTACTATGTGCACGACAAAGTCGGAATTTACTCAGGACAAGTCGGAATTCAACCTGTGTCATCTGCATTTATTTAGTTCCGAACAAAACCGAAACGACTGTACAGTGAGTGAGCTGACGACAGGTGATTTGACCCGTGAGTAGAAATATAGAGAAAATACTGTGGGCACCTTCCATCAATTCGATGGAGAGGAGTAGACATAAGTTAAGTGGACTATGAAGGCTTTTGGGTGGAGAGCAACGAGAGCATGTTAGTTCTGATAATACTCGCTTTAATATATTGGCGTAGTGGATGGTGTGAATTTTCGACAGCCTGGCGCCAAAAGTTGCTCTGACCAAATAATTTGGTTATTCCTCGAGCTCTCTTGTATTTGGTGTAAGTGGATGCCTTTATGGAAAACAATACGAGGGTATGGCTCGATGAAGGCGGTTTTTGAGTACCCGTTTTCATCGAAAGGTGAAGCCCGCGGAAGTACCCAATCACAAATGCACCATGAACCACCAAACAAGCTAGCCTTTTCACATATAGCAAAATTCAAAATACACTACCCTCTCCCAACCTCCTTCCCTTCTCTTACTGTGTCTGACACCTCTCTTCCTCACGCGATCACACCCATCACCCTACAAAATCACCACTGATCGTAGCTCACCACCCACACCACCAACACCTCAACCACCAACACCTCAACCACCAACAAACAACTACTCCCAAACCTCTCCAAAACCTCTTCCGACCCCCTCCCAAACCCCTGTGCAAACCGCCCGCCCTCCAATTGGCGTAATTCATCTCAACCTAAACTCCGCCTGCGTCACCTGCATTTCGATGCTCATCGCGAAATTCACAACACCCACCACCATGGCCTCCCCCACCCCCACCCTGGCCACGGACAAGGAGCTGCTTCCGTTCTCGGAGCAGCACTACTTCCTGCTGTACGACCACTTTGGCATCCACGAGGAGATGCTCAAGGACACCCTGCGTACCCTTGCCTACCGTCTGGCGATGTACAAGAACAAGCACCTTTTCAAGGACAAAATCGTGCTTGATGTGGGCTGTGGCACTGGTATTTTGCTGATGTTCGCTGCCAAGGCCGGTGCCAAGCACGTGTACTCGGTGGATATGTCCAACATCATCGAGAAGGCCCGGGAGATTGTCGAGCTCAACGGGTTTGGTGACAAGATCACGCTTTTGCAGGGCAAATTGGAGGACATCAAGCTCCCCGTGGACTCGGTGGACATCATTGTCTCCGAGTGGATGGGCTACTTTTTGCTCTACGAGCTGATGCTCGACACCGTGCTCTGGGCCCGTGACCGGTACCTCGCCAAGGGCGGCTTGATTCTCCCTGACAAGTGCAACATGTACATTGCCGGGATCGAGGACGGCCAGTACAAGGAGGAGAAGATCCACTACTGGGACGACGTGTACGGGTTCGACTACACCCCCTTCAAGAAGGTGGCCATGGTGGAGCCTCTCGTGGACACCGTGGAGAAGAACGCCATCATCACCACTGCCTACAAGTTCTTTGACTTTGACATCAACACCGTGACCAAGGAGCAGCTTGACTTTCACCGCAAGTTCAAGTTGGAGGCCATCGACCTGGACCTCTGCCACGCCTACATTGTGTGGTGGGACGCTCTCTTCCCTGGTGACGAGCCTGTCAAGTTGCCCACGGGTCCCATGAACCAGTACACCCACTGGAAGCAGCTGGTGTTCTACATGGACCAGGTGCTCGACTTGCGCACCGGTGACCTGATCACCGGGCTGATTGCCCTGAGACGCAACGAGCACAACCCCCGTGAGTTGGACATCGAGATTGCCTGGAAGGTGGCCACGGTGGCCAAGGACAAGCACCGCGAGATGAAGGGCAAGTACAACTATTTCATGCGTTAATTATAGAATGAAGAAGAGGTTCAGTTCTGTTTCCGGTGCGGCCGGGTTTGCTATTGGGTTATGTACTAGTGGTAATGGATAGACTTGAGGTAGAGGCTCAGAGGTGTAGGGTATATGGTTGTGTGGGGGGTTATTTGATTTGTTCCATTGCAGATATTGACGTAAATATACGAGTCAGACGAAGAAAAAAGTAACGAGGCCGAACGAGGCGACGCTCCAGCCGAGGTGGGTAAGAGCGGCACCTGAGCGAGCCACGGCCTCATTGGCTGAGCCGTTGGTTTCGGAGGCGGAACGAGGAGCGTCGGAGGCGAAGGGAGACCCGCTGGACAACCCAGAAGTAGTGCGGCCAGAATCTATGACAACAGTGGGAATAGTCACCTCGGTTTGCAAGCCAGCATGTTGTCGCTGGTTGGGCAGACAGGTGCAGTTCAGGGACATTGACGAACCGGTGGGACAGGTTCCATTGGATGCGAGCCACAAGGGGAACAGGTCGCTTAGTTCACTAGTTTGGGCACCTGGTTCGATGACTTCGGCCGGCCCAACCTGACCAACAGGCTCAGCTGTGGGGTAAGTCTGAGCATGGTGGCTGGCGTTCCGGGTGTTCACAGCGTCAGTGGGCTTGACTGAGCTGGTTGACAGTGCTGGTTGGCCAAACTTTGTGACCTTAGCGTCCGGTTTGATACCACCACTGTTAGGGTGGGGACACTTGGTACAAGCGGAAACGGTCTCGAAGTCAGTTACTACCTCTGCAAAGTAGAGAGGCATAAAATCAAGGTTCTCGTTGTTTTCAGAATAGCCGTCGTCAGGGTTGGAAGTAGCCAAGCCAGTTTGCAGGGCACCCAGGGTATTTGGTGAAGGACCCAGCGTCACAGAGGCTCCAGCAAGCTGGTTCGTCGCACTAGTGGCTTCTTCACCTGATTGCACTTCTGGAACGGTAGTACGTGTCGGGCTTGCTCGCGAAGGACCCAGCACAACCCTTGAAGAATTGCTAATGGCTTCGAAGAGGACCCCAGGGTGCAAACTGAGCAAGTTCGTTAACAAAGGTGGGGAAGTAAGGGGATAAACCAGCGACAGAAGTGTATGCTGACCTTCAGAAGCCACAGACTCTGCAACGGAAACGAAACTGCTAGTTACTTCAGACATGGCAGTGTTCAGTCTACTCGTGGTGTCTTCCTGGGAATTGGTAAGTACAGAGTCAAGGAAGCCACTCACGGTACCATTTGGAGGCGAAGTAGTCAGGGGGCTGAATGAAGCGCTCTCGTTTGACAACACAGACGTCTCTACCTCATCCAAATGGGTACCTTGTGAGGTTACTGAACCAGAAAAGCTCCCACGGGTCGCCAGTAAACGGCCTCCAATGCGAGTAGCCAGTGGGCCTAAACGCACACCAGAGCCCAGAGGACGCCAGCCAGACGGTGTGTCCCGACTACTCCACGGTATGACCCGACTACTCCACAGGGTCCTGGCGCTAGAAACACGCGAGAAACTTTTGACCGAACCGGTTGGACGGCTTGCAAAGCTACTAGAGCGACTGGCTCTTATGCTCAGAGAGCCTCGGCGTCCCAGCAGCACTTTCAGAACGGTGTTCAAACTCAGGGTTGTGATGGGAGTTGAGTCGTTACCATACGTACTGAACATCAACTCTGTTACCAGTGGCACCGAATCCAGCTCATCTGAAACTTCCGCATCCAGCATAGCCTTTACATCCATTGTAGCCTCCTCTCCATCCGCAGCTTCTCCATCTGCAGCCTCTCCATCCCCGGCAGCTTCGTTATCAGAACCATTTCCGTCTCTATCCTCTGAATTCTCCATTTCTGCCTCGTCCAGGTCTCCAATGGGCTCCTCGCCGTCATCACCTGCTGGTTCCCCCATCATATCATCTGTGCCGTTCCCCAAAGTGGTCTCAATTGCCCAGGACGTTATACTATCCTCTTCTGCTGCCACTAAACCACTAAACCCTGTGGAGCTTGCAAGTGAAAATGTAGACTCTGAGTCAGACGAATTTCTTAGGCGAGTGGTGTCCACCACCTCCATGCTTGAATCCAACGGGGTTAATACTCCACTGTGAATGGTCGTGGAGGAGGCATTGTTCGAAGTAGATGTAAGTGACTTGGATATCTCAACGTTAATGACGGGACTGTATGACTCCGTCGTCGCGTTGTCTCGCTGAACCAGTGAAGAGAAGCTATCATTCTGCATTCCGAGTTCCTGAGGATCAACAGTGCTCAATAATGCGTTGGTGGAGTTTGTTGGCAGAGCCCCATTTGCAGCCAACCCCAAAATAGTGGTTGCATTGCCAAACCGAGCAGTCGCCTTCAGAGTCGCCAAACTACCCGGCATATCTTCCAACACCAGGGTTGTCATTGAAAGTAGTGAGTTTGTCTCATCCTTGTTGGATTGCTCGTAGGCAGCGTTTGCAGCTCCCCAAGTGTCATTCCTATCCATCTCAACGACAGTCGTCGGCAGCTCGATGAGCAGTTGTGACTCCAAAGACGGTACAGACGAGCCATTCACATAATTTTCGTCCAACGGAGTGTCCAAATCAAAACCGTGGAACTCGTCCACAACTATGGTTTCACGAACGGTTTGGGTTTCGTTTGAATAGCTCCTAATCACTTCGATTACCCGAGTAAAACTGTCTTCCACTCCCTCAAAGACGAAAATGTCGTCATCGGGAGAGCCAGCTTGAGTCGCTTTATTCATCACGGGCTCCCTTCCACCGTCACCAGTGGTCGTGATGTATTTCAACTCGGTCAGTGAGGACGTGGCCGTTGAGAACGACACTACCGGTGCAACATTGGAGCTGTTGAGGAATTGTGAGGAATAAACCAACGACAGTCCCGTGGATAACGTGCTGACAGGAGCACTAGTTGAGGGGCTGGTAGACGTAGAAGTGGTAAAAGCGGATGTCGAGCTGGTGGTGGTCTTTTTGCTCGTAGACTTGGCGGTGTACTTCGGTTTGATCTGCTTTGGTTTGGGCACAATGTCACATCGTGGGTGCCACGCAGACTCTTTCGGTGGAGGCCCATTGTAAATGATGGCGTTGTTCCGCGAATAGGTTCCCCAGGTGTCACGACTGGAGATTTTGAAAAGATTCAAGTCGTAACCGTAGCCTAAATCGACGTACAACGTACTCTTAGCATACTGAATAGAGAGGATACCACCTTCGTACGTTGCCAACCAAATCTTGTTGGCTCCGGTAATACTCATCCCTTCGCCAAAACCTCTAACCGTTTCATTTTTGTAGGTGTGTAAGTTGGCTTTCGAACCGGGGAGGAACTGGATGACCTGAACTCCACCCACAGTCTTGGAGATAATCTGACGATTCAAAGAAGCGCTCCCGTCAAGCTGGACACAACCATCGCCCGAAAGACACGAGCCTCGAATTTTGAGATCCGAGAAGTACATACTGCCTTCGTTTATGCACGGCTCAAGCAGATCCAAGACCGGGAAACTATCACCGGCCCAGAAAACAAACATCTCGCCAGGCTTTTTGTGGCCCTGAATCAGCACATTACCCCTGTTGAGCCAACGACCTCCCAGTGTTTGAAGGATAGGACTATCCTGAGAGACTTCGTTGGGGGTCACGTACTGAAACGTACCGTAGTTCTCGAACATGTCAAGATTCCAACTCAAAAAGGTATTCTGAATGGAAATGATACCGTTGTTGGTGAGGTTACCCAGGTTAATCACACTTCCGGGGGTGGTGGTGTCCTCTGGGTAAGGCGAGACGTACCATTGGGCCTCTTCTCCAACTTCGATTGACAGCATCTCAAGAGATCCCTTCTGGAAAACCGACAAAAACGTTCCAGGAGAAATCAAGAGCTTCTCACTGCTCAAGTTCGGAGTCCCCTCGTCGCCATCGAACACCATGTAGGTATTCTTGGTGATCTCCAATGTTAGCACTGGCGCCGTGGCGCACAACAACGCCAAAACCGCAATCCACATCATTTCCAACACCTAAATCTAGGGTCTATGCGGGCCTTATTATAATAAAACGGCGAGTGGCTACTCTTCAAACCTTTCGTCAACTTGCATTCGACGTGCATTGCCAAGAATTGTATTTCGATCGTTAACTCGTATATTGTTTTGGGTGACACATTGACGCAGGCAACGTCAACCCATTCTAGAGACACCCATGGGAGATTTTACTCAATAAAAATTAGCTGTCCGTGGTCATGACTGCTCTGATTACCCGCTAGAGTCATCGGATGTGGCCAGCAGACCACCCGAGCCCCTGCGGATGGTAGAGACATTTTCAGCCTGCAACATCAACACGCACATCGGAAAAATCCACCCTTTTTGCAGCCAACTACATCTGGAAAGTTGACTGACCATCGCCTATGAAGACGAGATAAGTAAGCAATTAAGCATAACCGTTTTTAAAAAATTGAGTGCAATTATCCTTATCGTATCTTCTCCAAGTCGAAGGAATTAAACCTTTTCCATACATAGAATTTGAGACTTCGAGGCTTATCAGAAGGGCTGAGTAAAATTTATTTCAGGTTTTGTGTAACTTTCAATGCTCACAAGACCCATTGACACGGTGATAAGTGGTTCCTTGTCGATATGCGTGACGGTAGCTGTCAGTTCGTGGCAATTCATCCCGAGATGGCAGAGCGGTAAAAGTGTCTTGTGAGCTGCTAATGCACTGGAACAAGTCAAGCCTTGGCTAAGGGGGCTCACACAAACAAACAGGCGAAGCGGCGTGTTCCATTGCCTCTGGCTCACGGTAAGAAATCCCGAGGACGGAAATGTCGCGCGACAAGTCAGTCTATAGGCGATCCTCAGAGTGGTCATCATGATGCTTTGTATTGGGTGTCGCGTTGGGATAACGAGCAGTATGGTTTCGCTGCCATGGACTACCCCAGGAAGTGAGTATCACCTTCATAGCCCTTATGGGTTTTGAAATTTCTAAAATATTCTACTAAAAGTGGTAAAAACTATTGATATGCTAACCAGTCTGCCCACACCCTTCCCATACGCTCAATACCAATTTATAAGGTCTCCGAACAGTTCAACTCATTATCTGAGCCAGATTCTGCCGATAGCGATTGGTTTTCACAACTCCAAGGACGGCACAAATATTGGATTTTCGCTCTCCACGAGAGGTTTGCTAGAGAAAAATTACTGTATCAGCACTACAAAAATGTTCTAATGTTGGATAGGACAAAAATCCAAAACAAAAGATGCAAAATTTTTCACACAAATCTCAACCTTTAACCTCCTCTACTTGAACCAGCCAAAACAAAAAATTTTCAGAAACAGCTACTTGGCTTAGTCGTTTCGAGCGCGCAAGTGGTTTAGTGGTAAAATCCAACGTTGCCATCGTTGGGCCCCTGGTTCGATTCCGGGCTTGCGCATATTTTTCGATTTTTACAAACTTTCTGTTCTATTTTTTTACGCTGTGGGCTCCTTGTTAACTTGTTACTCTCTCGATGTCCATTCTCTCGGTGTGGCATTCCCGATTGCCTGCCGGAACATCTTCGCTGCCGTACCAAAGTGCCGTGCATATTTTGCCAGGGGTTGCTTAGTAACTCCGATTGATAGCTACGCTTGGCTTTGTCTGTAGGGTGCTTCACCAGGGAACAATGATGGATTGCCAGTGCGGGTTCCACCCCCATCAACCACCATTTTTCTCACTTCTTACACATCACACCACTATTCAGGGGCGTACGGCCCCAATTGTTATGCGGGGCAGCAAGAGAGGGGATTTCGATTCAAGTATAACCGACTCGTTTGCCCGACTCGTTGCCCGACTCGTTTCCCGACTCATTTCCCGACTCGTTTGCCAACCGATAAAGCGTTTGTCGTGCTGAAGCTGCAGAGGCTGAGCCAGTCCCAGCTCTCCATCTAGAGGCTTTCTAGCACGCTATCGTTAGCGCTTGCATATCTGATTCGAAAAACTACATCCGAGATCGCCGAATGGCCCTATTGTTCTTCCGCAATTCTTCCGCAATTGTTCCGTACCCCACATTTCGCGGAGCTCTGGTGGGCCGGCCCGACCGCTACAAACCCGTAGAATTGCGCTATAAAAACCCGTAGAATTGCTAGCAACCCCAATGAAGTTTGTGTGGCTTTATCTGTCGCTAGCAGCTGCGGCAGCGATCTCTAAAAATGCCAGTTCTCCTCTGGCTGCTCCCACTCTTCGTGATGAGTGGACGGTTGGGGTGGCCCAATTGCCCAACATCAAGAACGAGCTGGCCGTGGACGCCAACGCCGAGGCCCTGGGGTACCGGCTTGTCAACATGAGCACCACTGCCACCGGATTGAAGGGGTACTTGAAGCTCAAGAAGCGTACCGACATCTACGGGGTGGACTTTGACAGCTTGAAGCTCACGGTAGACTACCAGGCCAAGACCCGGCTCAACGTGCGGATCGAGCCCACCAACTTGACGGACGTGTACGTGTTGCCCGACGACCTTGTGGCCCGTCCTCGGATCGAGAACGGGTCGTTTGAGTCCGAGCTCTTGTTCGTGTACCACAACGGGAGCTCGTTTGGGTTTGACGTGTTGCGCAAGGACTCCGGGGACGTGTTGTTCTCCACCAAGGACAACCCGTTGGTTTTCTCCAACCAGTTTATCCAGTTCAACACCAGTCTCCCCCAGAACCACACCACGTACGGGCTCGGGGAGCTGATACACGGGCTAGTGAACCGGCCGGGCGACGTCAAGACGCTCTTTGCCAACGACGTGGGCGATCCCATCGACGGCAACATCTACGGCATCAACCCGATCTACTACGACCAGCGGTACGACACCAACCTGACCCACGGGGTGTACTGGCGGACCCTGGCGATCCAGGAGGTGGTCATTGGGGACGAGTCGCTCACCTGGCGGGCGCTTCTGGGCGTGGTGGACCTCTACTTCTTTGCGGGGCCGTCCCCGTTGGACGTGATTGACCAGTACACCCAGGAGATCGGAAGGCCCGGGCTCCAGCCGTACTGGGCGTTGGGCTACCACCAGTGCCGCTGGGGCTACGACACCGTGGAGCTGCTTGAGGACGTGGTCAAGACCATGAAGCACTTCGACATCCCCATGGAGACCATCTGGCTGGACATCGACTACATGGACACCTACCGGGACTTCACCAACGACCCGCACCGGTTCCCGCTCGACAGGTACCGCCGGTTCGTGGACCAGCTCCACAAGGACGGCCAGCACTACGTGCCCATGTTCGACGCTGCCATCTACGTGCCCAACCCGCTGAACAAGAGCGAGATCGACTATCCCGCGTTCTCCAAGGGCAACGAGCTGGACGTGTTCCTCAAGAACCCCGACGGCAGTCTCTACATTGGAGCTGTGTGGCCTGGGTTCACGGTGTTCCCCGACTTCTTGAACAACGACACCCAGGCGTACTGGGACGACTTGTTCCAGCAGTGGTACCACCAGATCCCCTGGGACGGGATCTGGACCGACATGAACGAGCCGTCGTCGTTTTGTGTGGGCTCCTGTGGCACTGGCCGGCTCGACCAGAACCCCATCACTCCCAACTTCGAAATCCCGCCTCCCAACAACACCTATCCCAAGGGGTTCAAGGAGCTGAACGCTACCGACTACCAGAGACTCCAACTGGAGCTTGCCAAGCCTCTGAACGAGACAACCCCCAAAAAGGACTACTCCCACGCCGGCAACCACGTCATGCCCGGCAAGGGGAACCTCAACTACCCCCCGTACGCCATCAACAACGCCCAGGGCGACCACGACTTGGCCACCCACGCGGTGCTGCCCAACGCGACCCACGCGGACGGGCTGGTGGAGTACGACGTCCGCAACTTGTACGGGATGCTCCAGAAGAAGGCCATCTACGAGCTGTTGCTCAAGATCAGCCCCGACAGGCGTCCGTTCATCATCGGGCGGCTGACGTTCCCGGGATCGGGCCAGCACGTGGGCCACTGGGGTGGAGACAACCTGGCCAACTGGGAAATGATGTACTTTTCCATGGCCCAGGCGTTTGGCAGCGGAATGACGGGGATCCCGTTCTTTGGGGTGGATGTGTGTGGGTTCAATGGCAACACCGATATGGAGCTTTGCTCCCGGTGGATGCAGTTGGGGGCGTTCTTTCCCTTCTACCGCAACCACAACGTGCTTGGGGCGATTCCCCAGGAGCCGTACCGGTGGCTGGCGGTGGCCGAGGCCCTGAAGACGGCCATGGCGGTGCGCTACAGCTTGTTGCCCTTCTTCTACACGCTCTTGAGGCAAGCCCACGACCTGGGAGCTCCCGTGCTCCGTCCGTTGATGTGGGCCTTCCCCCACGACCAGAGCGTGGCTGGGGTGGACAACCAGATGATGGTGGGGGACGCACTCGTGGTGACGCCCGTGTTGGAGCCCAACGCTTCTACGGTCAAGGGCGTGTTCCCCGGCGATGGCGTGTACTACGACTGGTACTCCCACGAGAAGATCGCGGGAGGCTCCAAGAACCACACCCTCGAGGCCCCGCTCGGGCACATCCCCGTCCACGTGCGTGGTGGCTACGTGCTTCCCCTCCAGGAGCCGGGCTACACCACCCGCGAGTCCCGCCAGAACGACTTCTCGTTGCTCGTGGCCTTGGACGCCCAGGGTAGGGCGCAGGGCGAGTTGTACTGGGACGACGGCGAAAGCGTGCGTCCCAACGCCACCCTCTGGGTCGACTTTACCGCCGCCAACCGTTCTTTGGTCGCGGTGCCCGAGGGGAAGTTTAATGTTTCGCAGCCATTGGCCAATATTACCGTTTTGGGATGCGACAAGCCGAAGCAGGTGAGGTTTAATGACAAGCGGGTGCCGTACAAGTTTGAGAACCACACGTTGGTGGTGCACGGGCTCCAGAATTACACGGGGGCGGGGGCGTGGTCCCAGCAGTTTGTGCTTGAATACTGAAGATACCAATATATGAGGAAAGAACGTAGGTGGTGGCAGGGTGATAGGGTGACAGGGGTAAAAGGGGTAAAGGGGTGATAGCAGGGGTGACAGGGTGACATGGTGGCAACGGTGCGGTAACTGTGCTGCTTGAACACACACGCGTAGGGGTTACCAAAGGACTGATGGCTCCCATATACCCGGTAATGCGTCTGACCAAATACGAAGCCATCTAACAAGGAAGTAGTTACGGGAATGTAAACCTCAAAAGGTTACACAAGCCACATCCTACACCATATAGAATACAGCCTCTCGACTATTGGACTCCTATCACTTTCCAACACCGTATTTCGTACCCTTCGATTTGGTAAGAAATCCACCATGACATGAACGATAGCGTAGGTGAGGTGGTGGTGACAGTGTGGTGACAGGGTGACGATGACAGCGGTGACACTCCGGTGACACCCCGGTGACTGAGTGCTACATAAAGCACCCTTAACGACAACCAAGACTACTTAGTCAACCACCACTTTCTCCCAACATTCCTCATCGATGTTTGGCGCCAGCAACGGAGAACGCCCAACCCACCAGGGCACACACTGGCACACACTGGCTACCACCTACAGCCTCCAACAGCCACCAACAGCCTCCCCCCTCTAAGCCGCTGCGCCCGGCTACTGCGCCCGAACCGCCTGCGGCTCCTGGTGCTTTAGATCTCGTGATTCTCTGCGTCTGCCTGAAACGCTGAGCCAGCAGAAAAGCTCTTGCTGCGACCAACGCTACCTCTACGGCCTCCACACCACTAAACCACACACCACTACTCTTCCACTACTCACTTCCCTTCCCTTCCTTTCTCCTTTCTCCTTCCTCCTCCTTTCTCCTCCCTCTCCTCCTTCTCTTCCTCTCTCCCTCCTCCCTCCTCCTTCCTCCTCCTCCGGTCTGCTTCCCTCCGAGCAAGGCGTGCCCCGCAGTACTGCACACAGCCCGACTATCTCACCACTATAAAGTACCCCCCATTAAGCTTCTGGCCAATTGCTCACCCACTATCCCCTTTGGCCAGCTCTCTACACCCAATTGGCATGTCTGACTTGATCAAAGGAGCGTTGCAGCTCGACCCGTGGTTGGAGCCCTACTCGAAGCCCCTCGAGGCCCGCCAGACCACTTTCCGGGCCACCCTCGACGAGCTCAACCAGTCCGAGGGGCTGCTTGCCCAGTTTGCCGACTCCTACAAGCGGTACGGGGTGCACGCAGACCCCTCGGGCTCTGTGCAGGCGGCGTTGTATGTGCCCGGGGTCACCCTGGTGGCCCTCGTGGGCGACTTCAACCAGTGGGACCCCGAGGCCCACCCGTTGCAGCCCGCCAACGACTTTGGGTTGTGGACGTTGACGATCCCGGCCCACCACGGCGAGTGCGTGATTGCGCACGACCTGCGGTACAAGTTTGTGTTGACGCTTGCGAGCGGCGAGCGGTTGTTCCGGATGGACCCGTGGGTGCGGCGAGCCACCCAGCCCGAGACCAAGGGCGAGGTGGCCTACGAGGGCCGGTTCTGGAACCCGTCCACCCACTACGAGTTCAAACACCGACGTCCCGAGTTCAACTCCCGCGAGGGGATTCGCATTTACGAGGCCCACGTCGGAATCTCGACCCCGGAGCCCAAGGTGGGCACCTACCGCAACTTCACCGACAACGTGTTGCCCCTCATCAAGAAACTAGGGTATAATACCATCCAGTTGATGGCGGTGATGGAGCACGCGTACTACGCGCTGTTTGGGTACCAGGTGACGCTGTTCTTTGCTGCGCTGTCGCGGTACGGGACCCCCGAGGAGCTCAAGGAGCTCGTGGACACCGCACACGCCATGGGCATCCAGGTGCTCTTGGACGTGGTGCACTCGCACAGCTCGAAGAACGTGGACGACGGGCTCAACATGTTCAACGGGACCGACCACTACTTGTTCCACGGGGGCTCCAAGGGCGTGCACGAGCAGTGGGACCTGCGGTTGTTCAACTACCGCAACCACGAGACGCTCCGGTTCTTGCTCCTGAACTTGAAGTTCTACCTCGAGGAGTACCGGTTCGACGGTTTTAGGTTTGACGGGGTCACCCTGATGCTCTACAAGCACCACGGGCTCGGGTTCGGGTTCTCGGGCGACTACAACGAGTACTTCAACCCCGAGTGGGTGGACGGCGAGGCCATCACCTACCTCATGCTTGCCCACGAGCTCTTCCGCCAGGTGGGCGAGCGCGAGCACTTCAAGTTCACGCTGATTGCCGAGGACGTGCTGGGGATGCCCACGCTCTGTCTTCCGATTGCCGACGGAGGCATAGGCTTTGACTACCGCCTCCAGATGGCGGTGCCCGACATGTGGATCAAGCTCTTGAAGCACACCAAGGACGAGGACTGGGACCTCGGGGCGATCGTGTTCACGTTGACCAACCGGCGCCACGGCGAGCCGTGCATTGCCTACTGCGAGTCGCACGACCAGGCGCTCGTGGGGGACAAGACGCTTGCGTTCTGGTTGATGGACGCGGCCATGTACACCCACATGAGCGTGTTGCTGGAGCTCACGGCCGAGATCGACCGTGGAATCGCTCTCCACAAGATGATCCGGTTGGTGACGTTTGCGCTCGGCGGCGAGGGCTACTTGAACTTCGAGGGCAACGAGTTTGGCCACCCCGAGTGGTTGGACTTCCCGCGCGAGGGCAACGGCGAGCTGTACCACTACGCCCGCCGCCAGTTCAACCTCATTGGCGACGACCTCTTGCGGTACAAGTTTCTCTTTGCCTTTGACGCGGCCATGCAGCACTTGGACGAGAGCTACGGGGTGTTGAAGGCGCCGCAGGCGTACGTGTCGCTCAAGCACGAGGGCGACAAGGTGTTGGTGTTTGAACGCCACGGGTTGGTGTTTGTGTTTAACTTCCACCACTCGCAGTCGTTCCCGGACTACAAGATTGGCATTGACGAGCCGGGCGAGTACCGGGTGGTGTTGGACCTGGACCGCGAGGAGTACGGGGGCCACGCGCGGGTGGACGACGCCCAGCGGGTGTTTACGTCGCCCGAGCCGTGGAACGACCGGAGAAACTCGGCGATGGTGTATATTCCGTGCCGGACGGTGATTGTGTTGGCGAGAAAGGAAGAGTGAGGCAATAGAAGCCAGCGTAGACTGGGCAATATACCGACGAAGCTACCATGACACAAGTCACGATCAATGGGTTCTCCGATCCGTAGGACGCAAAACGTTAATTTTATTTAGATAATTAACGGGAAAATGAAAGGGACGAGGGGGATCGATAGATTTCCACAAGTGGGATTTCTATAAGGGGTAGACGTTGACAAATACAACGTAAGAACTAGGTTCCAGGAATATGGGCTTGCGACCATCTGTGTGGTTTGTGGAACTAGAGTGAATTTGGTACTAGTGATGCTTTGGTTGTGGATGTGGTGGACTAGTGGTGGTTCAGGTGGACTAGTATTGGTTGTGGTGGACTAGTCGTGGTTATGGTGGCTAGTAATGGTTTAGGTGACACTGGTGAGCTGGTGGTGAGCTGTTACTGACTAAACTGGTGGTTTTACGCTGCCTCGTTTGGCTAGCTGCACACGACGCTAGCCGGCCAACCATTAAGCTAGGAATATGATATGACAACACGCTAGCATTGTGAGCTCAGCATAGTGAAGCGTTTCTAGATCACTTTGAAATGATCTCAGAGGTCAAACCACCAATCTCAAAATCTCAAAATAATTTTGAATCACCTCTCCCGAAGTCAACCTTTACTCAAATGTCCATGTAACAAAATTGGCCAGCAGCCGGTATGGAGGAAGATTTATGTGTGAAGAAGATATTGCAAGCAACTAGCGATAGTACGGAAAATATTCGTACGTAGGTCATTTAAGTTATTTTCCTCCAGTACATTCGAAAATTTTACGCAAAGAATTTTATTTGGTTCAGCTGTGTATCTCAAGAGATTAAGTTGAAGTTGGCGAGAGTAAACGCCTGTGTGATACTTCGTAGTAACCCGTAAATGTACGAGTGGATTTCACTAACATTACGGGTGGTATTCGCTTGTAACTATACCCCGCTTGTCTAAAACAAACTCACAAGGGAATTGACTATATAGCCTTCGTATGACCATAAATCTCGAACGCCTATCACGTTAACCTAACGGATCATTCATACTGGCTAAACCCAGACTCTCATATTCCCCGTCGTATTAGCACAAGATCAAGGCAGCCAATACTCACGCTCTGCCTGTAGTAGACTATCCATTGATTCAGTGAACAGATAAACAAATGCTGAAAAAGAATCACTGCCACCCCCCACTTCGCCTAGCCCTCCTCAGCATCCCACCCGCTGGGTTTCAACAAACCAATGCTTGTGCCTGCTTGTGCCTGCTTGAGCCTGCTTAGCCTGCTTCAGCCCATGTCCCTCTGCCCCCTTCCGAGATCAGCAACCAATGCACGGGCGCCCCGGTGACAGACAACGGTTCGGGTCTCCGGAGATCCTTTTCGTTGCTTTTTGGATCTAATGCCGGCCGGTTTTCGCACTGGTGGGGCACCTCTGGTGGTGGTGGTGCTCGTAAGGCCCCTCTCCAGGCATATAACCCAACAACAGCAACAACAAAAGCCACCCTGGCCAGCAAAAATCCCACTGGGCCACCGCTGCCACCTCTACCAGCTGAAGATCGTCCGAACGCGATTTCGACCATCTCGTATTTTTGACAGCCACCACCAGGCAACCATCGGGTCTCAAGGCAAAGGCCTCCTCCACCGCCAACGGACGACATCTCCAGCAACCCCTAATTTTTCCACGGCAAGCGGAAGCGATTCCCCACCGCCCGTGGCCCCCAGAAAGGGTGACTGGAAGCGGGCCCGTGGAGAGCTGCATCTAGCCCGGGCCCTGGAGCGATCATCTGGCCCGGTCGACCTCTAAAAAAGACACCACCAACCCAGCACAACCCACCACCCACAAAGCACCCAAAATGCACCCCAAAGGCACCTCCACTGGGTTCCCTGGTCGTCTGCGATGGCTTCGAAGATTTGCCCGATGCCCGACACCGGAAATCCCAAACAAAAACCCCGACAGAAATTACCACAAGTGTCGGAGCTGTGGGACACACACGCACGGGGCCCAAACCCAGCCAGGACCGCCAACCAGCGAGCCACCGCGTCCCAACCCCGCCCCAACCCCCCTCAACCACCCTGCCCGCTTGCTGTTCCCGTTTCGCCCCTCCAGCCCCGACAATCGTACAATTGCCCGCCAACAGGATTTTCAGACACCCGGCACCAACCACGACAACCGTAGGCGACGGAATCGCGTGAGAAGTCGCGGGGATCACCGCTGGCGCCACCTACTACTCCCCAGGGCCGTCCTACGGGCAGGTGGACCCCCCAAGGGGGGCTCGCTTCGGTGCAACGTCACCCTCGGGCGGCGTCCCGCGGACACCCGCCCTGGCACTGGCTCCGTGGCCCACCCCTGTGACATCTCATGGTCCCAGCGGTGATCTGTGTCCATGCAGGGGGTCGTAAATCAGGGGCAGGCCCGGGCGAGCACCCGACGGGCTCCGCGGCTGCCAGCGCCACGGGGGGTTCTCCAGGGCTCCCGCAACCTGCTCGCAGTGCCCTCCACCGCGTTGCTGCCGTGGCGGCTCCCGGATCACCCTGGATCGTCTTGACTACCGTATGCACCTTGTTTCCTAATCGGGACAATGGCCAGCCCACGGCCCCGCCAGAACGCTGCGAAAGGGCCAGCTGGCCACACGGACACGTTCCACACCACCACCAGAGCTGCCTGTGCCCGTTTCCAGCGCCGCCTTCGCCGGCCCGCCGCCCAGATCACCGTTTGTGCCTTTGGCCAGAAATATGCATGTGATGCACGGTGCCGCCCCAGTGAAGAAAAAGGGTCCCCTCGCTCAGGAACCGGCGAACGGCCCACGCCAGCGCCACCACCGCTCCAGCACGCGTGGCCACCGCCCACCGGCCTCCGCTGCTCCCGTGCCGCGGTATCTCCGCCTGTTCCCGGCGAGATACGAGTGGGTCCGGCACCTGCACCAGGACGGTGCCGCGGGCTCTGCACACCAGTTTGCAACCACCCTCCCGTCACACTGACAACGACAATGGCCCGTTCCCAGAAGGGTAAAAACCCCCCTGCACCCCGGTGCCGGGATGTGGCAGCACTGCCGTTCTAATTGGTTGGTGTCAGGCTATTTTCTTTGATCGAGGGTAAACTTGCCCTGTGCAATGGCGAGATCGCGCCCGGGGCACGCGGGTTGCGGCTCAGGCCACGGCGGCCCGGGGGCGCCGACCACCGGAGGAGGAGGAGGACCCCGTAGCCGGGGGCGCGCTGGGGTCACGGGGGCTTTGCTGCCCCGCGCCCCACCGGCGCCAGGGCATGTCGGTGCTGCCCACCACCCGACGCTGCCCCCCCGGGCATGCAGGATGAATCAGGCCCGTATATAAGCAAGTATTGCCGTCCCTACCCTCGTGTTAAGTACAAAATGTTGGCACCGGCTCCAACAATCCCCGTTGCTTAACCTGGCCGATGTACCCCTACAATTTCCCCTTGGCGCCGCCGCCAGGGTACGAGTACGACGACGGGTATGACGGGGCAGGCCCGCCGCCGGCGCCCCCGCCATCGGGGCCCACCCTCCCCAGCCAGCCCCTCCCCGGCCAC
>JAKTTW010000043.1:0-116124 GCA_030560525.1 Diutina catenulata
GAATTTTCGACCTATCGAGGGTAAGTTCTCGTGACTAATGAACTGAAGATAAGTGCCTACGAATTCCGCTGAATTTGACTAGTACCCTATAATTTTTCTAAAAAATATTGGAACGACTGTAAATCAAAATGATCTTATCTCGTTGCATTGAGTCACCAGGGCTTAAAACCAAGGATTTTTGCATGATCAGTAGCTGCGCAGATTGGTGGCGCTGATATCATAACGATAACCCCGCGGTGCAACTGTGGCATCCATTTAGCACTTCCGTACTAATAGTGGAACAAAAATTTCATTATTTGCCCCCACAGTTTGGTAGGTTTACTGTCACACACACAGTCTGAACCCTTGTCGTCCCTTTTTTGGACGCGTTGCACGCCACAAGTGCACTTAAGGAGAAGCCGATTTTTGGCTGCTTACGCGAGTCACGATATCACCCTTGAAGATACCGTACCCCCCCAACCACTTGGCAGCCATCCACAGACTGTGATACTTTGGGAGCTTTACACCTTCGCTTGCCCCCTTGCCCGAGAGCCTATTGGATCTCATATTTACTAGGGCTTTACCGTTGTGGACGCCACCGGGAAATCTCAAATACAAAGGGGTTTTCTGAAGACAGTGACTACACTAGAGATCCGTTGTACAGGGTCTGTTTGATCCAAGGGAATAGACGCTAGTCAATTTCGAACATCTACACGTGGATTGTCTTTGCAATCGAACTACGTATTGCACCTTGAATTCGAGGGAGGGCGCAAGGAACATCCGCTTGAGATGTCCGTCATGAAGATACATTCCGACACTACTATAGGCGCTTACACTATAGGCGTTGAAATAGGTAAGGGTCTGTTTGCCACCGTTTACAAATGCGTCGATAACCGCACACATGCTGCTGTTGCAATTAAGCTGATCGTGAGGAGTAAGCTCAAGCTGCGTAAGCTTATCGAAAACCTTGAGGTGGAAATCAGCATCTTGAAAACCATGAAGCATCCCCATATTGTCGGCCTACTTGACTACCACCAAACCCTGCTGCATTTTCATCTTGTTATGGATTACTGTTCAATGGGCGACCTTCTGTACTTCATACGAAAGCGCAATCAATTGGTGAAGACACATCCCGTGATTGCGCTGATGCTCGAACGTTATCCTCTGGTGCCACCTGAGCTGCCTGGACTTAATCCCATTGTGGTGGTCCACTTTTTGCAACAGCTTTCTCTGGCCCTCTCATTTTTGCGCGAGAAACTGTTGGTCCATCGTGATATCAAACCGCAAAACTTGTTGTTATGTCCCCCAGCGCATCTGAAGGATGAATTTGACTCCGCAGGTTATAGTGGATTATGGCTGCTTCCGATTTTGAAAATTGCTGATTTTGGTTTTGCTAGAGTGCTTCCAGCTACGCTGATGGCTGAAACTCTTTGCGGACTGCCGCTTTACATGGCTCCTGAGATTTTGAGATATGAAAAGTATAATGCTAAAGCCGACTTGTGGTCCGT
This sequence comes from Diutina catenulata, assembly GCA_030560525.1. Classification (NCBI taxonomy): domain Eukaryota; kingdom Fungi; phylum Ascomycota; class Pichiomycetes; order Serinales; family Debaryomycetaceae; genus Diutina; species Diutina catenulata. The sequence goes on from JAKTTW010000043.1 coordinate 1,488, forward strand.
GGGAGCTGTTGCTTATGAGATGGCGTGCGGTAGACCCCCGTTTAAGGCAGCGAACCATATCGAGTTACTCAAGACTATAGAGCGTGCTCACGATCGCATCAAGTTCCCGGCTGCAACTGCACAAGAAGTTCCGGACTCTCATAAGCGCTTGATTCGTCTGCTACTCAAATACAACCCAACTGAAAGAGTAAGCTTTAATGAGTTCTTTGCTGACGAAGTGATTGTAACCCCTTTAGTTGCTCCTGACGGGCCTCTTGCTCCTGATATGGATGAGAACTTGTACATATCGGAGTACATATCTCCACTCAAACCCCTTGATCATTTGAAAGGACCACCACGTGAGTTGATTGAGCTGCGTATTGTGGCGACACCGCAGGGAATGACGACTTCTCCGGATAAGCACTTAGTTGGAAAAAACTTCCTACCACAGGAGACCAAGCAAAATTCGCCAGTTGTGACTAAGGAGACGCCGAACCCACTGGAGGAGCAACGGATAATGCAGCTAATAGGTGAGAGTAGCCCTGGTCCTCATGGTAATGGGAATGCCCCCTTCTCACAAGGCAATACTTCTCATGTGGGCCGTGGGACGCCCGAAAGTGTCATGGACTACGTGGTAGTCGAGAAGCGTGCCGTAGAAGTTAATGCTATTGCTGATGCTATTAATAACGACAAAGGGGCTGCATCTGAGTCTGTAACCTCGACCGCCAACCAAATCATCAATCGACGCAGGCTGCTGACGGATCGACGTATATCGATCAATATTCTGCCTCTGACGCTCTCGAAGGCTATTGGCATGGCTCTGAATCGTCTTTTTGGATTAGCTCGAACCGACTCCGAAAAAGACGTTATGCTACCAAATGTTAATTCTGGGAGTGATATCGCGGGGCCATTGGCTACCCCAACTTCCGGTGCCACGTTCTCCACAGTTATAAGCTCGCCACCAAATGCAGTTGCACAACAATTGATTATGGCACCCGCGTTCCCAGCTCCTGCCACTGCTGATACCGGATTGACAGAGCCTGTATCGAATTTGCCCACCACCGACTCGGAGGTACTTCATCGTCTCGAGCAACTTGCTACTAAAGCGCACGCGATAAATCTTTTTGCTGATGTTAAGTTCTCACAGCTTATACCCCTGCGCCCTGATGATGACGGCACGGCACTGGACGTACCAGCCTATCTCCCGCCGAAGGTTATTTGTCAAATTGGTGAAGAGGGGGTTGCGCTTTACGTCAAGACACTCTCTCTACTCGCGCATGGCATGGAGGTTGCCAGCTCTTGGTGGTACGCTAGTGGTGATACCGTCCACCCCAGTACAACTCACACCGGGCTGATCAATGATTTAGTACAGTGGATTCGTGACAGATTCAATGAGGCATTAGAAAGAGCCGAATACATTAGGTTGCGGCTAGATGAAGCCCGGCGCGAATTGGAGCCTGAGAACGACGAAAATGGCAGTTCTCCGACCTCAAACAACCCTGCGATCGCGTCCAAACTTATTTTCGAACGGGCTCTAGAGATGCTGCGGAATGCTGCGATTAATGAGCTTGTAAAGGAAGATTTGAAGGGATGCGAATTGGCTTATGCTACCGCCATCTGGATGCTTGAAGCATTACTCGATCACTCAACGGATGATGACGCCGTCCTTGATACTCAAGATAGGCAAATGGTGGAAAAATTTATCACGTCGATTGGCAACCGGTTGGCTGTACTTCGTAAGAAATTGGAAATAATTGTTTAGAAGTACATGCTACATATTCAACAAGGAAATATTGTAGATGACTATTCAATTGGAAGCTTGAAGTTGTAAAATTAGCAATGTATTGATGATTTGCTATAACGGGGATCTAAAGTTTTGTATCTAATTGGGGAGTCTTTTGTTGAGAACAGTTCCAACAAACTCGAATCTTCTGCTTTGCGATTGCGTTCTTCGATCGTATTAATGATGAACCACTCTGACGGTCCATTGGGATTGTGTGTCGACTTCAAGATTGATTGTGGGAGATCAAATCGTTTTGGAGAGGGTTTGAAGATCCCGAAACGTACTCTTGTGCCCTTTTGGGCAATCATGCTCGTGACTTTTGAGGTCAACAAGCTGGGTGCTTCAGAGTTAAGTGTCTCTTCACGCGATACCTCGCACAGTTCATCCACATCGTACTCAAACAAGGTGACGTCCAATGAGTCTGAGTCAACCTGAACTTTGTAAGGTTTTTCAAAAACGTTAAGATCGCAATTTGTTGTGACTCTTTTTTTGGCGGAGGAGTGTCCCAGTCTTCCCGTATGGCGATGATGCTTATACCAACGTCGTAAGCTACTTAAAATCAGCATTAGCATTTATCGGAGAATACACAAAGTGTATATAATGCCACATTGACTAACTGTACCAAATGGGTAAATTCAAGAAGACCTATCAAGAAAGTCCGGCCCTTCTGATGGACCCATTAAGCAAGTTCAACGTTCATCCAAGAATTTGTGCTCCTCCACCTACCTAGTCTTCAACCTTTGATGAGCTGCTTTGAAAAATGTTCATTCCAAAGCAGTAGCTTCTCTAACAGCAAATGCACTCGTTGAAGATTCCTTCGTTGGTCCAGATAGGCGGGTAAGCGTTTCGTATAAACCTTTTGCTTCCCATCTCAATTGTAAGCTCGTTGACGTTTGGTTACGTGCCCCAAACTATCTTAGCGCAAGTTTGTTCCACGCATTCTAACATACCATGTTACGTTTCCAATCCCAAAGATTTACCTCAGCATTCAGGCAGTATGCTACCATCAGCCCCCACTCATATATCACCAATGATTTCATATCTTCAATGAGCAAGGAGGAAATCTCTGACAATATCAAAAATTTAGGGCCATACCCGACATATTCGACCATTTTGAACCCGCAACACTACTATCAAAATGAGGTATTGATGAACTATGCCCGGCAACTGGCACACCCTGTATCACTTCGACAATTAGCCGGCTACGGCAAAACCTTAACGAAGCAGAAAATCATTTCGAGCGCCAATTTCGTCCGCATGGAGCTCCCCATTCGATTGGCTTTACGTATTCAAGATTTACAGTGTTTACCATTCGGTGTGGTGAACAACTATCACTTGCAAAAAATTTACGAGTCATACTACACTACATTCAACCTGTTTCGACGACTCAAACCGATCACAACTATTGCCGACAATGAACGAGCTTGTCGTGACATGCTGAATATGTTGGACGCGCACATGTCCAATCTTCCCCATTTAATGATGGGTGCATTGGAGGTTAGCTTGCATACAAATGTGGGCCCCGAAGAACTAGACCCTTTCATGAGTCGGATCCTCCGGTCGCGCATCCTGCGAAGACTTATTGTTGAGGAACACTTGCTGTTACTGGCGATCTATCAGGCTGAGCCCTATGCTAAAAAGTCTGCGGATTTTATTGGGGAAATTTTCAATGACTGCAATGCTAAAACCCACTTGGTCCAGGTGCATGATTTGATCAAAAAAACGATAGACTATCCAGAACCCTTGATGCCTGATCTTATCGTCGATGGTGACGTTGATACGACCTTTCCATTTATCGTCCCCCACCTTCATTATATGTTTGGCGAGGTTTTGCGAAACAGTTTGCAAGCAACCGTCAAAACCCAAGGCGACGCTGCACGTACGAAGTCGCTTCCTCCTATCAAGGTGCTGGTTGTCAACGGGAAGAAAGATGTCGTATTCCGGATTAGTGACCATGGAGGCGGGATACCCCAAGAAAAACTCGATAAGATTTGGCTGTTTCACAAACTGCCTGAGGTGGCTCGTACTTCGCTCATGAATTTTCACATGATTCCGGGCCTACAGCTTTACTCCAACTTGAAAACTGACCAAGGTGGTTGCCCCAGTCAAATTTTAACAGGTAACCAAGCAGAAACTGCGCTCCACCAGACATCTCTTGTTGAGGTGGCACTGAAAAAGTCAACCTTAGCTAATCTTATCGAGCGTCCTCACACCGTCAACCTTGGACTAGGACTACCTATGTGCAAGGTTTACGCAGATTATTGGAATGGTGACATTCTGATGAATTCTATTGAGGGATTTGGCAGTGATACATGCTTGACCTTACGAAAATTGGGGTACCACCTGAACATTGTTCAGTTAGATAAAGCGTGACATTCACCCATGACCATTATGAAACTTTCATTAATTGATGATTGTAGTAACTTTCTCTATGTATTGGATTTAAGAAGCTTCGATCTTCGCTGCTTCAATCTCCTCCTCTGGAGAGTAAGCGTACTTAGATCTTCTTCTTATGCGAGCCCCGTAAATATAGAACAAAAAGGGAATGGCGCAACAGGCCAAAGAGATGAATGCCATCAATGATGAAGCCCACTCATAACCTAATCTGTGGTACATTTGGATTGTAAACAACGGGCAACACGCACCCCAAATGGAACGAACAAAGGTCTTGGAAGCCAAAGCAGATGCAGCGTAATGTTGGTAAGAGTCAACAATGTAGTTGTTGGCAGGATTATAGAGTAAAGTGAAACCAAAACCAGCGCCCAACCCGGAGAAGCACGGACCTGCCCATGACAAGTGGGGTGCCGAAGACCAAGCAAAAGGAAACATAGAGGCAGGCACAAACCAGCAGCCTACCATCATTGGAATTAATCTTAACTCAGCTGGTGGCATTTCCCCACGTTGACGATAGGGTTCGGCCATTTTGTTGTATGACGAATTTATGAAGGGAGCGCAAAGCGTAGCCAAAACCACACCCACGCCAATAGGGATAAACATCACGCCTGTCATGGAAGCAGACCAATGCTTCCCCTCTTGGTAGACGACAGGATAAGCAAGGAAAAACATATACAACAACCCGTAAATGACCGACATGTAAAGGGTAATCAAAAACACAATTAATTCACTCAACAAAACGAAAGGTCTCAAAAACGAATCATGGCAAATTTGGGAAAGCTTGCGAACCTTCAATTCTTCGTAAGTTCGGTAGCGTTCATCGCCCGTCAACTTTCGCAACTTTCTTGCACGTCGTTTTAGAATGGTGGGAGCATAAGTTTCAGGCATGAAAATCGCCACCATCAACATGTTGAAACCGGTAACAATCAAAAATGTCCAGTAGCACCATCTCCACGTTGAAGCATGATCAGCTAATAATCCACCGAAAATGGGACCACATACAGGGCCCATGAAAGGAGCAGCTGAGAAAATAGCCATTGCAACGCCCCGTTCATTAGCCTCCCAGAAGTCAGCCAATGACCCGCCAATTAAACAGATGGGAGCAGAAAAGAAGATTCCATCCAACAAGCGACCAATGATCAAGGTGCCTATATTATGTGCCAACCCACACGGAATAATAAAAATCACACCTAGAGTGCCGGAGATTAGGTAGACGATCTGACGACCTATTTCCTCAGAGAGAGGGGCAAAAAACAAGGGCCCAACACCAAAACCAATAACAAAACAGGTTACGGAGGCTAGGATGACCACCTCTTCAGAGACGCCAAGCTCTTTTCCGGGACGCTCCATGTCACCTGTGACAATAGCAGACCCAAGAGCTACGACGAAGCAAGTAAAGCCCAAGAGAAGAGTCCAACCCCATTTCACTGCCTTAGATTTGTTTTTCGGGTTTTGTTTGTCCCCTGGCAAAAAGGTCACAATACGCAAGCCTGTTTCAATATCAAGTGGGTACTGCCACTTATCGTCGGGATTATAATCAGATTTAGGATCGGCTCTTGTCCGGACGCGTTCAACATCAAGGGGCTCCGTTAAAGGGCCTAATGCTCCCGCACCTTCTTCGAGTTCGCTGACAACTTTGCGAACACCGGGATTAGTTTCGAGATAAGTCTCAAGCGACTCACGCGTAGCTGTGCGGCCCAAACCAAGTGCGTTGGGATTCGCTCCGACATCTTTGTCGCCTAAACTTTGTACGCTTTCTGATGAAGACATGTTCGAATTGTTGAATTCTGATAGGATTGAAGCTTCTTTTATATTCTACTGCTTTAGCTTGGGCTATGATCAATTATACCGCACAAAGCCCCGAGCATACCGAATATCAAAACCGATGCAACCGAAGCTATGTGCAGAGAAGCAGGTCTGGAGTCGAACAAATGACGAAAATGCACACAAACTCATACCATGCAGACATTATAAAAAGGCATTGATCATCAAGGCTATGGTTAAACACTGCTTTACTTTGCAGCACTCATATTGTATGTGGTGCTGATAATTCTAATCAAGCGGGATTTTCAGCCGTTTGATTATTTTCTCGAACGTGCGAAAAATATATATTCGCCGAGAAAGGAGAGGCCTGTGTATAGAATTTCACAAAAAGTATAATGGCTCGGTCGGCACGAAAATGATTACGCTTGCTACAAAATGCCCTGCTCAGAATACAAAATCGGCTATCGGTCAATCGTTATGGGCCCCTTGGATTTCCTAGAAAGTGAATGTTGACACAGGTCGTTATCGTTCTTCCCACATTTCGAACTGAGGGCTTTTTTTCTATGGGAACAAATCATTCACGATTTATTAGATTTTGAGCCGGCTCCTCCGGCTCGCTATTGTCACAAACTTTAAATTTTAGATCTTCACATGACAAGTGCCCATAACCACATCGGTGAAAGAGGCCGACTTCAAATGCGGCCCATGCTATTATGAGCAACTTACTACACAATTTTACAGAGTTTACATTTGAAAACCCATATAGATGCGAAGCTTATTCTTCCTGTGGATATCCTAAAACGCGCAAACTCTCCTCAAATGCAATATCTAGCATCTTTTGTCTCAGCCGCTCTACAGCCGTGCCGCGGGACCCGTTCCAACGTCCTAAAGAACTGCTGGCAAGAACAGTATAAATCGATTCATTTCGCGTACACTTTAAATACTAGTACATCCATCTGTAATTTGGGTTGGATGGGCCCTCTCTAAGCTGGTCGGTGGGTACGTCATTATAACTTAAATTCACGCCCTGGAGCTTATTACGACGTCGATTGTCGAAAATCATGTAAGACAAGATAGTGAGAACAACCACGATTGCCAAACCCCCAAATCCTGCTGTTATACCCAAAGCCATCGTATACTTGGGGGCTTGATTCGGACGAAATATGTTTGTGGATATAAGACCGGCGGCATTCGCGAGGGGAATACCGACAGCTGAAATCACAACACGACGATTTTCATTAGGTGTATTGTTATTGTACCAAGTTGAAGTCAACACCGACGAAGATGAGGCCCCAGTAGTCATCAAGAAGCACGCGAAGTAAGCTGCACCAACTTGGTTCACTGGGTCAATTGCGCCGTAAACAGCGAAACCAATCAACGTAACCAACACTGAAATAACTAAGAATATCGAACGGACACGAAACCAATCTGACGCAAATGCAAATACCAAGAGCAGCAATGCACCCCATACGTTAGGGGCAACCGTAAATAAGTTGGTTTGTACAGGAGATTTACCTAACTGACCGACGATCTGTGGAAACCAGTTATTGATCAGATTCAATGGAACACCAATACAAATCTCCACAAATAGCCATGCAATAGTGACCGGGTGAAAGAATACCTTGATAGCATCCTTAAACACAATACTGTCCCCTCGAGACGCCGAGGAATCAGTTGTGACTCTGTAGTTCGCATACTCCTTTTCTTCCTCTGAGAAAAACTTCGCTGAATCTATCGATCGTGGCAAGAAAAGGAAGGCACATACGGCCACAACCAATGTTAAACTTCCTTCCAACATGAACAAAATCTGCCACCCTCTCAACCTTTCATTATTGATTTGAAAGACCCCAAACGCCAACAAACCAGAAAACGCATTGGCTATAGCCGAAAACAGGTAAATAATTGCCACTCGCCGTGCTAACTCGTGGCGACGATAGTATTGCGTGAGATAGAAGAAGACACCGGGTAAGACGGCACTTTCGCAAAGACCAAGAAACCAACGACCGGCCATCAAACCTGAGAAGTTGAACGCCAGCGTCAACAACAAGGTAATCGAGCCGAAGGTAAACACCAAAATTGGTAATACATTGGCAGGATTGAAACGCTTCATGACCAATGAAAGAGGAAAGGCAAACAACACAAATGGAATGTAAAAGATGGAAAGCATCAAATTCCATTTCCCACCCTCAATACCAAGATCATGGTCGATTCCATTCGTTTTTGCATTCGAAATGTTACCTTTATCCAAAGCGTTGAACAAGTACATGATACAGATAAGGGGAAGTATGTGAATGTCAAGTTTTCGACAAATCAGACGTTCCAATTTCTTGTCAATATGTTTGTCCAAAGTCTCTGTTGGTGCAAGCAGGCACTTCTTGTCGAGGCTCGCATTATTCAGCAGGTTGACGGGCGACACCTGAACTGAGTGTTGGTGTTTATCCTTTTCCATCATGTTTTGTACAAACAAGGTACTACGTATTGCCCGGCCTATACCCCTTCTTATAGCGATAAAGTTCAGCCGTTTGCTGAGGTGGGGTGGGGAGTAAACACAACCTGTATTATCTGGAAAGGAACGCGAGTCGAGGTGGGGGGCACTCAGGGCTTCCCCCCACCATCATCGTCCCCATTAACCTTGATTCTGGTAAATAGTGGGGGCGGGGTAATATCGAAAATATACGAAGTGCGGGATCAGTAGTACCCGCCATGCTTGCCACACACGATCCTCCAATTAAAGTAGGTCAGTAAAAGGTTGCTCACTTGGGGCTTTCGTTCTGAGGCTTTGAAAGCTTGAAACAACCTTATCAACTACGAAGTTGACCCCCACCAAAATGCGGGGTACTGCGCGGAGCAATTTCTCGTCAAGCTTCCGCACCTCTACTCAAAGTTGCCCCAGACTTACATGCACAATGACACTAGACTCTGGCGCACGTAAAGTACCAACGATCACTTTTGGGGCGATTGAATAACGCGCTAAAGAAACTTTTGACCCCCACCAGCGAAGGTTATAAAAAAGCAAAGTCTTTCAGAAGTTTACATCACCCGATCGATTGATGCCAGAAAGACTCGAGGACAATTACACTTTGAAGCCAGACTGGTCATTTGCTGGCGGCATTCCTAGCCCTCCATACACTCTTGATCCTGACATGGAGAGAAGGCTTGATCCTAAATATGTCGCCTTTTTCAAGTCAAATTTGTCGAAGAATGCTAAGATTGTCTACACCCATCGGTTTCCTATTCAGGAACACAGGGAAGTATTGTATACCGTACCTGGCCAGTCAGACTTGGATCCCATGTCCCAAATCTTCGACTCGATGATCCCTCGACGGCAAACTGAGGGCCCCGATATCCCGATTCGGGTCTTCATTCCATATGGTCAGCCACCTGAGAGTGGTTGGCCTCTATTCATCTGGTTCCATGGGGGTGGATGGACTCTTGGTAATATCACTACTGAAAATTCATACTGTACGAAAGTGGCGAGTTTAGCTAAATGTGTTGTTATTAGTATTGATTATCGGTTGGCACCTGAAGACCCCTACCCTGCGTGTGTTAACGACTGTTACGAGTCGGTTTTATGGGGCTTGGGACCCGCCTCAAAGACATTAGGGACGAATGTGAACAAGGTGGCAGTTGGAGGGTCATCCGCGGGAGGAAACTTAACTGGCGTGGTAACTCACAAGCTCGTGAATGACCCTGTTGCCAAGTCTTTGCCGCCACTCGTGTTTCAACTACAAGTTGTACCCGTCACAGATAATACTGCCACTCCTGAAACCATGGTTTCGTGGAAAGTGAACGCCAATGCGCCCCAATTGAATGACGAGAAAATGCTTTGGTACCGTCGTTGTTATCTCCAGAATGATGAAAATGCCGAGCCCGAAGCGTCACCTTTGTTTTACCCTGACGAGTCCTTTGCAAAGGTACCGCCTTGTTTTATTGCGGCTGCTGAGTGCGATGTATTGTGCTCGGAAGCAGAGGCTTACGCTGCGAAGCTAAAGAAAAATGGAGTTCCGACCGAGCTTGTCGTCTATAAGGGTGTACCACATGTTGTGATGGTCATGGATGGCATTCTATCACAGGGAAAACAACTTATTCAGGACACCACTGACGCTGTTAGAAATGCCTTTTACAATAATTAGTAGAAAATCACGTTCAAATACATATCCATTCATAGCTAACGCTTTACGTACATGTGGTCACAAGTAATGGTAACGCGACCCAAGCTACGCTCAGCACAGTTTTGTAAAAGATTTGCATACTCCCGACCAATCTCCCATTTGCATGAACGATAGCTGTCAGATAGAAGTCGGAGAAGACCCACCATATTTCGCTTTAATGGAATAGCCAATAATGTTTCCGCGTAGAGACTGAGAGAATTGTGAAATCTCAGCTGAGGTGTTTCCAGCAAGGGACCAGCTGCAGGTGTTCCGACGTTTTGAAAAGGACCACCCGGCCCAGAGGATAATGCGTGGCGAATTCTAATCAAATACTCATATCCATCTTCAATTGGCGGGAGATGTGGATTTGTGGCGTCAAAAGGCTCGGATTCCGGGCCATCTAAGCAGAAGTTATAAGCAAATATCACCAAGATTGCCAGTGCAACCATATTTCGGCGATGAAGAAATGGGTCAGCATCTGCGTTGTAGCGATATCGAACATCTGCGTTGTCAGGCAGCAATAACATTTCACAAAGAAGCATGTACGCGTGAACCACCAGAATACGGCCCCCATGAGATACCGCCCACTGATGAACTCGCCTCTCGACAGCTTGGTATTCCGCTCTACTTGCTTTAACATTCATACGACTAGGTGCGCCCGCATATATAATGTAGTCGTAGTGTGGTATCTGCATGTAAATTTGAGAGATATGGTACAATGCAAATTTACAACGGGTGTCAGTGTCGCGAAGCATGGGAGGAAGAGTCGATCGAAGGTGAGTGGGTTCACCCACAGAGTTGATCAGGCTGCAGCAACCTCCGAAGCATATGTCGGTACGCCAAACATCAATTGCAAGTGAAATTGTGTCATGCCAAGATTGTTTCACTCGAGCCCATTCGGATGAAGCAAGATGTAGGTCCTTTTGTTGCATTTGAAATTTTATCAGAAGAAGCCCCGCGAGCAAAACTCTCCTGCCGAAGGGGGTGGTCTCGACGGGATCGCGATTGAGCAACAAATGAAGTGCATGAATGAACCTCTCAGGCTTTTCACGAGCTGCTAGCACTGGTTTTGTGTTGTCGATATTTTCATATTCCCATAAGCGATCGTCGCAGGGGAGCCTGAGTTTAATTTGGTAGGCGTATAGCACAATCTCGTGTCCGTAAACAGTCGCATTCACCACGTCGAGGTAGAAAGCAAGAAGGGTGACTCGTTTCATCAGTTCCATTTCGATCCATTTCTTCCAAAAAACATTCAACTGGTTTACATCATCATAATCATCATCATCATCATCTGGGCGGTTCGGGTCACCTCCGAGTATAGGTGAACGTCGAAGTAATCGAATTTTAGTAGCATGATACAAGTAAGCCCTTTCATGAAGCACTCGCAGCAGCGAGGTTATCTCGTAAGTTTCAAGAAGCAACAAAGCTTGGATCACCCAAATAGTCACCGGTGGTTTACATTGGGGGTCTGTGAAAATGAGCCATCTTAAGGGGGTGCCTATATCTTCGGCGAGTTGATGCGGGTCGCTGAAAACCAGCTCAACATCACCGGTACATGACGCTAAAGAGGCACCAATGACGACCATAGCCATAAGTAAAAGGGGATGTGCCTCAGCGGTGCAAAATGAGGGGCGATGCAATATGGGATATTGAGGGTGATGTAGAAGCCAATATATTTCAAGACATCTTTCGATCTGAGGAATGTCGAAGTCAGGGTGAGAAACTAAAGGGGGTAAAAGGTTGACGAGCCTCTGTTTGATCGCGTCGTCAACACGTGTTCTGTTGTCCGATGGAGGAAACTTAGGGGATACCGCAAACATGGCTTCTAAAAGCGATACCGGCGAAACTTCTGCATTATGACTTAAGGGCAAGAGGTTGGGGTGTACCATTGTAAACCCCTGTTGTATTGGCTCCTCTTGCAAAAGCCATTCCGTGAGATTTGACGGAGAAAGGCTCGCGATGCTTGGCAGTGTTTGGCGCAGAGGCAGGTCCCCGGATTTATTTGGTGACCCTTGTATTGATCGAAGAGATGGAATATCTTGATTTGTTGGCCTATGAAGCTCGGATGAAGCACTCTGACGTTGAGCATCACGCGGCACTATGGGTAACAGGAGAGGGTCAGATCGTGCAGTAGAAGCTTCAATAGCATCAGCATCCCTATTTGTGATGCATGACGATACACCTCTAGACGTTAAAGTTGGGTCGTCCCAAACTGAGGTTTGTTTAGGCGACTGCGATTGCGAGTTTGGGGGCAATGGTAGTTCAAGTGCTCTTTGAGTAGGCAACAAAAAAGCCAGCTTTCCACCATCAGCTTTCGTATTAGAGTTCGAAAGCTGAATCGTTGGCAAGTCCTTCGCGGCTCTCATCTCGTGTGAGATGTGACGGGATCGACGCGGCTTGGAAGTGTGCCGATTATAGTGTTTGTCCATCACGTCCTTCCTTTTGAAGATAACTCCACATTCGGGCCATGGGCATTTAAAACCATGATTAGGATTGTGCGTTGCTTGATGTCTCTGTAAATGATCTAAACGCTTGTAAACCCGAGAGCATTGGTCACACACGAATGCTCCAATTTTCCTCTTTCGTTTCTTCTTCAAGCTATCGGAACCGAAATCAGGCAGGGGCAGCATTTCGGTGGACAGGTAGGAGAGGTTCCTTACCCCAGCCAAGTCTGATCCATGGGAGTAACACGCGCCTTTAGTATACGCCGGATATTTTCTATAAATTTCCGGGCTTCTACGGCGGAAAGACGCGCTAGAATTAGAGGGGGCTTGATTTTAATTTGTGAAATTCATCGATTATTCCTATAAAAACGTAGTAGGAAAAGTATGAGTGATTAGTCCTGCGAAGCAATGACCTCAATCTCATATTTGATGGCGGGGTCCATAAAAGCTGCAATAGTACAGGAACGAGCAGGCTTTTGGGGAAAATGTTTGCCGTAGATGTCTTGCACAACTTTGGCGTAATTGGCATGCGAGATCCACATGGTTACCTTGAAAACCTTGTCCAAAGAAGACCCCAGCGCTTCGAGAATCAGTTTCACATTAGCAATTGCCAACTCGGTTTGTTCATCAAGCAGCTCTGGAATCACCCCATTATCATAATGCTGACCAATGATTCCTGAGGTGTAGACCACTCCATTGTGGATTGCAGCAGGGCGCAAAGTGGGGTGTTCTTTACCGTTGATTTTGTCCCAAGAAAGAATAGTAGCAGACATTTACGGTGTATTCACACAAGAACTTTTCGATGTTATATGGATTTCCACAAATGTTGGGCGGGTTCTTGGTGGGGGGCACACCTGAAGAATCGAGAACTGCGTCATCATGCATACACCAAAACAGCCAACGTCAAAGTGGGGGTCAATCGAAGATAGCACCACAGAGGAGTCACAATCTCACACCACAGAGAAGTCACAACCTTATCTTTTCCCTATCCTCCTGGCCGATGAATTCTATCGAAGAAATAATTTTTTATGCTAGAGTAGTACCATTTTATTTCACGTCGCGCCCGCCACGCGGCGCTTGATACGAAAGTGCCCCCCACATCGTTGCACATCTTATAAATATATAATATTTTGAAGAATTCTCACAGTACTCAACATGTTTCCTTACCAATTGACACCTCTAGCTGACAAGCATGCGCTTTTAAAGGCTTACATGGGGCGTACTCTTGATGAAGTGCCGACGCCAGGGTTCGTCGTCGACAGAGGGCGATTTCAACGGAACAGCAACCGCATGCTTGCCAATTCTCAAAAACTTGGTGCCGAATTCAGGGCCCATGTCAAGACCCATAAACTGACGGAAGCTACGAGGTTACAACTAGGTACCGGTAACTTGGCTACAGATAAAGTCGTTGTTTCCACTTTAATGGAGGCTTGGAACTTGTTGCCATTAGTGGAGGAAGGTCTTATCAACGATATTCTCTTTTCCCTACCAGGCGTTACGTCTAGACTCTCAGAGTTGGCGGCATTGGCGGAGAAGATTCCACAATTACGTATTATGTTAGACAACCCTGCACAAGTGGAAGAATTGGCGGCGTACAACCATCGTACAGGTCATATGAAGAAATGGCTGTTATTCATCAAAATCAATATGGGTACTAACAGGGCTGGCTTGATCAATGACACAGAGTTGTTGACCGACACGATTCGACGCGCCGCCAACCACCCAGAACTGATATGCGTCTATGGCTTTTACTGCCACGCGGGCCATTCTTACTCTTCTAATTCAGAGGAAACCGCCAAATCATTTTTACTCGAGGAGATCAAGCAAGCTAACTTGGCTGCAAAGCAAGCTTTACGAATTGATGCACTGCTCGCCCCACTACAAATCCTGGTAGGAGCTACGCCTACAGCCCATGCCTCAGAAATCCTTACGCGTGAAGAACTAGAAAAAGAGATCGGTCAGTTATTTGGAACACTAGAACTTCATGCTGGCAACTATCCTTTTTGTGATCTACAACAAGTGCTGACTGGTTGTGTGACACTCAGAGATGTGTCATGTAGAGTGTTGGCAGATGTATGTCTGACGTACCCTGGTCGTGGCTCGAAAAGTCCCGGTGAACAGTTGATCAATGCTGGTGTTATCGCCCTAGCCCGTGAATTTGGACCGTTGCCCGGACATGGTCGCGTGGTTGAACCAGAAGACTATCAAAATTGGATTGTGGGTCGATTGAGTCAAGAGCATGGTATCTTGACCCCTCTTGAAGACAAGCCCACAATGTTCATCCCTCATGGCACTAGAGTTGCCATTGTACCCCAACATTCGTGCATTACTGCGGCACTGTACCCTTGGTATTACGTCGTTGACGGAAATAATACAATAGTTGATATCTGGGTGCCTTGGAGAGGATGGTAACGTCAACCAAGTGGACAATTTTCACTGTATTTTATTCAACTATGTTTTGATAAATTCATGCTATTCTATTAAGTACCGAAGTACACCTTGTCAACGAACCTTTCACGGAAGGCCCACCCCTCGTTACCTAAACTGGAAACTAACCCAACCACCACATTCACATCAGGAAACACATGGAAAATACGCCGCAAACCCACTTCGGTACACAAATAGGAAACAACAACAATGTCAGCAGGGGAAATTCCATGATCAACTAAAATTTGAATCGCCATGATAGCTGCGGCACCCAGGATAATTTGTGCATCCATCAACAACACTTTGCATGCGGTAAAGTCGATCTTGGGAATCAGTTGGAAATGCAACTGAGGTTCCCCACTCAGTGCATCCAGCTGAATCAAAACTTTGCCAATTGGTATATCACGGAAGGTGTTTTTGATCGCATCAGTAAAACAATCACCCAGGGGAATTACAGAAACCACTAATAACCCACGTGTTGGCTTTTGACCCATTAAAGAGTGCCCGTACGGCGTTACCAATGTGGTCGAAGAAAACACGTCTTCCATGTATGTAGCGCAGGCCTCTTCAATTAACAACCGTGCAATTCGATCGAAGTAAAAGATAAAGTCATCGCGTGCAGTGTCTTCAGCTAAGAGAAACAGATTAATACCAACTACTTGGTGGGTGGGTGCAATAACATGCAAATTGCGGCTAGGTAAGGCAGTATGCTCGCCCAACAGTTGTAAATGAGTCACATGGGCTTCCAGTTTTACTAAGAGCTGCCGGCGGATATGCTGGATCATGACATCAATGGCCGTGGTGTTATCCAAACCTCGCGGGATGACTAGATCAGCGTTGGCCATTGTAGGTGCAACAAATTTCACAGCATTGGGTTTCACAAACTTTTCCCATTGTTTGAGACCGCCAGCCAAATCACGGCCTCGATAAAGTATATCTCGAGTAAGCCGTCTAGCTAAACAAATATCGAGATCGGTATCAACAAAAACTCTCAAATCCATCATTTCAAGAAGCCTCGGATCATATAGAGCATAAATACCCTCGATAATGATTACATTGGCCCCGTACAAGGAAATTTGGCGATCCGTACGATTATGCGTGCAAAACAGGTACACGGGAATTTTCACCCGCTGACCCTGTTTGAGTGATTGTACAGTGTCCACTAATAAATCAAGATCAAGCAGCAGTGGCAGATCAAAGTCCCAGTTGCTAGCAAAAGCCTGGGCCAGCTCCTCCTCCAGCAAAGGGTTGTAAAAGTTATCAAACAGCAAAAGCACTGTCCAAGGCTGATTGATTTGGGAAATAATCTGCTGGGAAACACTTGTCTTACCCAGACCAGAATATCCGGCAATTCCAATGATGTAAGGTGCTTCCCACGGTGGATTGTACTTCATACGCTCTAGAGCCCGAGTCTGATCGATTTTCAGAGCCATCCCATCGTGCGTATATTTGTGCTCATAACCTTTGAAAACTGAGCTTTCGATTGCAAGTTGTAAGTAGTTGATATGTAGTGAAGCTATATCGCAGGGCTTCTTATTCCTGAAGTACCTGTAAATCTTAGCAAGATTTCATGAATCAATCAATCAGAGTTACAGCTCATTATATGCGATTCAAACGCTAGTTCTATTTAAAGTGTTGTGATCCTTCAAAATCAAAATCCTGCCTTCAGTTGGATCCAGGAATTTAGAGCAGATGTAGAGTCATAAGCTCTATGCAAGAAGCCAAACAATGAAAATTGAATTTGTTTGACCCGCCTCATTCGAGACTTAGCGTCAGAAAGTGGGGCCCCGGTGGGGAGATCGCATTCACGTGGTGGGGGTGAAATGAATCTGCATTCTATCGTATGAAATTTACAATCCCAAATGTCCCCACCCATGGTTTGTGCCCTGGTGGTGGGAGTGGTGGGGGGTGGTGGGGGGCAAACTCCCCTCATATCTAAAGCAGATTCATAAAAGAGAAACCGTTTGGCCATGAATAGTACCGAAATGACAGTTCAGGCCATTCCCGCAGGAGTTTACACCCCGACCACCACGTTCTTTGAGGACGACGAGAAACGTTCTCTTGACTTGAAGACCCAAGCTTGTCACGCAAAATGGCTCTACGAGAATGGAATCACGGGCGTGGTCGTTCCAGGAAGCATGGGAGAAGCAGCACACTTGACGGCGACCGAGCGGCAGCAGCTTGTTGCTACGATGCGACAAGCTGTACCAGATCCAGCGTTCAAAGTTATCGCAGGGGCCCCCCCTTTGGGTGCTATCGAGGACGCTGTTGAAGAGCTGAAAAGAGCAAAAGAGGTAGGCGCTGACTATTTCATTGTTCTTGTACCTGGCTTCTTCGGCACAACATTGACCTCTCAGCAAGGGATTGCGGAGTACTTCACGAAGGTGGCTGATGAATCGGTATTACCCGTAATGATCTACAACTATCCGGGTGTCTCAAATAACGTGACGGTGACTATTGAGACTTTCCGAGAATTGCTGAAGCATCCCAATATCTGTGGGGTTAAACTCACCCACTTTAACCTTGATATTTATGCGTTATTGGGTAAAGACTCAACACTTTGCGAGACGAACAATTTCCGTCCTTTTACCGGATTGGGGCAAATTCTAGTGCCGGCTTTGCTGGTGGGTATTTACGGAACCATTGACGCTCTTCTGGCACTTTTCCCAAGAGTTATGGTTCGTCTTTACTCGCTCTATCGCGATGGGGATTACCTCGGTGCTAGTGAATTACAGTTCAAAGTTACAGGTGCTGACCAAATGCTCGCTGCACTTAATATTGTTGGTGTGAAATATGCATTGAAGCAGCTTCATGGATGGGGTAATCTGGTCGTTGCGCGGCCACCTTTAGGTGCAGTCAACGTGAATGTGTACAACAGCTTCAGCGAAGAGATCAAAGAATTGGTTCAGATCGAAAAATCTCTTGGTGGAAAATGATACAAATCTCAAAACCGTTAGACCTAACAAAATGAAATTATTTCCCTAAACCCTAAATCAAACTAAACTCCCTTCTTATTATCATGATCCAGCGGGCGTGACGGGCATTGCTGATTGGCAAAGTCGCGCAAAACTAGGTGTAAATGCGCGCTCTGATCACTTCTTTGCCTTAGATTATTGAATTTTGGGATGTAAGAATTTAACAGCGATTGACGGCCGTCTAGTGTGATTGCTGGAGCCAGTATGGCGATCCAACTCAACAACCAGGGCACGTTTCGGAATGGAAATTCCTTGCTTTTCATTTGAGTACACGAGATAAGCCTTGGGGATTGTGTTCAGTCCGGCGGGATCCTCAACAACCAACAGGCACTCCATGGTGTCAAGGGCAATTCAACGCGGTCACTTTGATGATATCAACTATCTGATAGGTGGTTGGCAATTGGGGCCGGTTCTGGTTATGAATTAGTAGGGAAAACTAAGTAGCGTCTAGACTATATATATATTTTCCAATTTTTAAGGAGGCGTCTGATCTCATTCGCAGAGCAACCCCACGAACGCTGCGTCGAGCAAGAAGACTAGGAGAATGTAATTGCTACCTTGAAATATGTTAACACATCTATTGGTGTCCCCTCACATTGCTGTTTAAATATCAATCCAGATGCCCTCGTCACCCATCAGTTCTGGGGGCCAGGGGGGAGTTCTCGCGTGCCGGTCCTGTATTTTTCTAAGGGCGGGGCTTTGTATGCATAGCATACCCCAAAAGAAGCAGTCGCATTCGAATGCTTTGACGAAGGTAACACGCGTTCGCGCCAGCTTTTCAATCAGCTTTTGTCGTACCTAACATGATTGCAACGGTTAGGGCTGCCACAATCTTTCCCAAGTAGTATCTCCGCTAGAATAGCCAACACCAAAAGACTCAAATCCCTCAGCAATCATGCGTCGCTTTTTCAGGTCACACTAGACAACTCACGCACAGATCATATTAGTTGGGGTCGAGAGCGAAAAACCTTAAACAAGTGGGTGTTATGTCGTGGTCAAACCAGCATGATTCCTATCTCAACGAAGGACACCAGACGTAGAGATTGTCTCGAAATTGTGCCATTTTCAAGTAACAAGCTCCTTCGAAGTTGTTTGATCAGTCTCACGGCACCTGACCTATGCTATGGGATGAAGTACTTTTTACAACAGAGCATGATGAAGCCTGAACTGCACAGATTCTCAAGTCTGATCTATACACAGAGGAAGCAACTCCCAATAAAAAGAAAACCAATGAGCACACGATGCATGACAGATACGACTACATCGCGGCTTTACCAAGTGTCTCTAAAGGAAGTGATAAAAAAGAGCAACCAGCTATGATGAAAAGAGCGCCGCTCAAAAACACTGGTGCTCCCAGGTTGATTTTCATAGTTAGTGCGATTATTGGGCCTAATAGCCCGAATGAACGATTCCAAAACAGGCACAGTGCCACGGCAATGGCTCTCAATGGTAAAGGGAACACTTCTGGGGTGTACGCATACAAAGCACCGTAAAGTAAAGTGGTCACGAAAGAAATGCAGCAATTGTAGATGAGGTAACCATTAACCCAAGATGACTCCGATTTGGCAGGCTTAGCCATGATGAACAAATACATGAAAACGCCCGTTAGAATTCCTCCCAAACCGCCAACGCCACGACGACCTAATTTGGGGTGTTGAGCGAGTTTTCCAGCTAAAACTCCCAGTGGTATCAGGAAGACCGCTTGGATAGCATAATCCCGGTAGGTTTGGTTGAGTGTGGTTGTCTTGTTGTTAAGATAAATTGGTAAGAAGGACAGAAAAAGGGGGAACCCCATGCCACACAACCCCCATATTAGCCAGAGTGTGTAGGTTGTGCGCTTCATAGTCTTATCCTCTAAAAGCATTCTGTATTCTTCGTGAACAGTTTTGCAAGCAGCCCCTATCCTATCCTGTGTTGAGCAATGACCAACCTCTTCTCTATATTCATTAGGAATTTCACGGTCTACCTGATCGAGTTCAGTGACCGATACCAGAACTGATCCACGCAGATTGTCCACGCCAATTTGCTTCAACACAGCAACAGCGTATTGATTCTCACCTTCAGCTGCCAAAAATTTTGGCAGTTCATGAATGTGCCACTTTTTCCGTAAGAGGAAAAGTACAAACGTCATGGTCCCATAGACACAGTAGCTATATCGCCACCCGCGATTGTCCTTGGGATCGCACTCACTAACATCGCAAGTGTTTTGCAGAACAAGTGGCCAGCCTATGATTGCTGCTGTGAACAGACCAAACCCCCAAGCGATCAGTTCATACATTAACCAGTGTTGATGAGATGCGGGGATCAGCTCAACCACCATCATCAGCGCAACAGGTTGGTTGCCGCCAGTGTTAAAGCCAACAAAGCACAACAAACCGCACAATATCCGAAAATTGGGAGCCATGCTCGCCAAAAACCCGCAAAAGCCGGCACTGATAAGTGATATATCAAACGAAGGTACTCGACCCCATTTGTTTGCCGCCAAGGGCCATATCGTGGAGCCAAAAACTAATCCAACATACTTCCAGAATACCATCCACGCCACTTCGCTGGTAGGGAACTCACGCAGAATCGGTAATGAAATAAGGGAAATTGCAAACATCCAAAAATTGTCAAAAAACCACCCTAGACCACCCACGATAAGGAGTCTAATCAGATAAGGACCAAATCCTGTCTCAGCTAAACCGCGGTTGACGATTATTGCTTTCGCTCGAAAGTTGTCATTGTCCATTTGCCTCGCCTTACGAACATGATGCATTTGTGATTGGGCTACTGGAGTGCATATAGTTCAACACACTGGGCACAAAAACTCTCACACTCTATCTGCGTAAACTGCAAGAGGCTTGTCAATCCAAGCTTCCCGATTAATGTAGACAAATTCTAACCAACAAGGCAATACTTGAGGATGAGGTTGCCGCACTGGGGTTCCATTTCCTAAAAAGTGTAACAAATCAAAAAATGTTTTGCCTTTTACAGATTTGTGATATATCGACAATTTTAGTCGGTTGATATCGTCTTAGCAAGGAGTGCCGATTACCTTTTTTTTTTTGTCGTCAATAATTGTTCATGACAACCGTTGCAGATCAGCGTTGGCCACTTTTCCACGTGTAACGACCGAATTATGAGGCGATAAACGAAAGATCAGGTAACAGAAAGAGAGCGCAATGACTATCTGTCTAAGGTAAAGAATATTAAGTCTACAGAATTTGCGAATTTTCGATTACACTCAACACTATCTTCAAGTTCACGTTTGAACCGAAACATCGTTATGCGCGTGTGCGTTCCTTACTGCATGTGCAATTATGCCCAGATGCAATATTGGAAACAAATGTGGGGGAAGGGGCGATTCCATTTAAATTTCAGGAGATCTCTCTAGATTTCAACCCACTCATAGCAGTTTTCAAAAAGAATACGCCTATGCGACAATGGCCAATACCTCCACTTCCGTGCCAAAGAGTACTATACCCTCGCCCAAGCCCATCATCACGATGGTGGTCTTTATGCTTGGGTGGCTGATTTGGGATAAGTTTGTCGCACTGACAATCATTCACCTCATCGTTTGGGGCTACTATTTGATCATCAGAAACGAAGAAGATGACGACTATGATGACTTGACGTCATTGGCCACTCAAAAATGGGACGCCCATGAAGCTGAACAGTGGGAAAATACCCAGCGTAAACTACGCAATATTTTTGGTGACCTCAATTGGGCTTGCCGTGTGCCGGCACCCGATCACGAAGAATCACAGAGCTAGTCTCGTGTTTTCCTAATGCTCACGATGAATTTCAACATCGTAGACAACGTGCCAAACGTCGGGAGCGAAAGTTTTGACCCGGTTAGTGGAAGAGATAGTTCCACCCAAGCTTTGTTGGATTGTTACACTAAACGTGTCGATCGCTTTGATGTGAACATTTTCATGTACATGGACTGTCGTCTTCTGGTGCGTCGATTTAGGGAGTAGCTTGGTCACGATTGGCCACGATGGTTTCGATGTAGGCAATAAACCCAAATTTATATGACTAAGTGGAATAGCGGTCGTCGTCGATAGTCTTTCCAATGCATATTCATTCAGCTCCAAGAATAAGAATGCTCGCGTGTCTGATTTGAGCCAATCGTTATCAAAATTTTCACCCCTTCGAATGACTTTGTACTTGATATTTTGGTGCTCCAACGCTCTCCGGAATGCTTCAATCGACCAAGGATTAATATCCCATCCTAGTACACGTGCCCCTAATCTTAAGTACAGAAGCGAAAAGTAACCAATTCCACAATAAAGATCGAGTACAACACTGTTTTTGATATCCTTGAAATGAAGCAATCGTGCTTTCTCCTTGACATTACCACGTGAAAACATGGTGTATCGAGGAGCCCATGTTTGCCAAATGTCGTTCTGCACCACCGTGCACCAGAATGCATGATCAAAATCGTGTAACGAAGGTTCCATTCGCCGTTGAAAGGTTGCGTGGGGACCGAAATCACCAATGATTGGGGTGATCTGAGAAGGCAGCCGCATCTCATTCTCTTTATCGGCAATGGGCTTGTTCAATGCGACATGAGTGATGCCTTTAGGGAGCCACCTTAAGTTCGCCTGGCCTTCGGATAACGGGTGGGAAACTAACACCATGGGAGGATACACTGAATACTTCTTTGGTGCGTCAATCTGATTTATAGTTTCGTCATCATAGCAGATCGTATCAAGATGACTAAAGTTTGAAGGGACCTGTTCGAAGGTGGAGTAGATGATGTAAGTCCCATCTTTGCATTCTATTTTCCTTTTCTTGTTGAGCCTGTCTTCTCGTTCAAGTTCCAGCTTTACCCTTTTAATTGTTCCCGGGTCAAGGACGATAAAGCCTAGCATCTAGTGAGTTGCACTTTATATTCGTGCGGCGATGTGCGGGCATCGCTCTACGTAAGCTATGCAATTGGCGGCAAGCTATGCGCACGAGATTCATTTTATGTCAGTGAGGGCCCAACTCAACTTCTCAGTCTGTCATATGGAGAAACCGAGACGGTTTTGACTTGGTATGAACAAGACCATGAGCGAGCGATACACGCATTGTAGTAATTGAGGCATATTTCTGACTTGTTGGAATTTGGGTTACAAAACTCAAATCTAGCCCAAAAATCAGGCTGTGGCCTCCGTAAGCGGTGAGACGTTTTGAATTAAGATACTCCCAAGCATATCGATAAATTGTCCCGAGATTAAGGGATAATCCGTTGCGTGGCAGCTCTAATCATATCAACCGCAATCTTTGTGACGTTAATGGAGACATCCAAAGTTGAATCCAATTTAGAAGACTGAACAAGCAAAAATCGCACACATTACAATAGGTAATTTGGTGGCCTCAGTCTTAAGCGAGATGTCGTAACCTGGGGTTAAAATTCATGCCACAAAAGCGCGTTTCTCAACGCCATGCTTACCTGCCAAACATTTCACCGATTTCGCGGGCGCAACACTTGTCATAATTATAAAGCTGGTCTTTTACAACATATCAACATTTCATTAAGCTTTGAAGCTTGTGAGTGTATATACCATGAGTCTCCGATTTTGGTGGACAATTTAATACGGTCCACCGCCTCGGCCATGCATTACGAGCCCAAATTTTTTATTTTTTAGTTGACGATAATGTCGATATGTATGAAAAAAACACTGAACACCACATGAGTAAGACCCCTGCTAACGCTACCACGGGGGGCCGGGTGGTGTCACTGTCAGTTCTCTACCTAGGGAACCTCCAAAAGCTCGTGAGCGAGGCCCAAGTGCGTCAGGTGGTGGAAACAGCCGCGGGGTCTTCTCCAGCCCTGGTGAAGTTGTTGAATGATAAGAATCGACCAGGCTTCAACTATGCTTTTGTCGATTGCGGTTCGGTTGACACTGCTCGCCATGCTCTCAAGAACCTCTCGGGAACAGCCATCGCGGGGTGTCCTCTCAAAGTGAATTGGGCCTATCAACTGCTGCTGCAACAACAAACCGGTTCCACTTACAACGTGTTTGTCGGTGATTTGAGTGCTGAAGTAGACGATAACACCCTTGCCACTGCCTTCTCTGCTTACCCCCTGCTAAAACTGGCTCACGTCATGTGGGACATGCAGCTGGGTCGTCTGAGAGGTTATGGATTTGTGGGTTTTGCAGTAAAGGAGGAAGCTGAAGCAGCGCTTACTGAAATGGCTGGTACGTGGGTCCTGGGCCGAGCCATTCGACTTAACTGGGCCGCGCGCTCCCTGGACGAAGCGGCGGTGCCGGCGCCTCCGCAGTCGTTCCCTCGCGCCACGTCAGCGCTGTTTGCGCATGCTCCCGTTCAGTTTGCCCCTTATAGTGACGAATATTCCTATGAACAATCAGCGTCACCACCTACAGCAGGGTTTCGACAACTGTATGATTTAGTTGTACGTCAGGCACCTCAATGGCAGACCACGGTTTACTTGGGTAATGTACCTCATTACGCTTTGCCTCATGAGCTTGTTCCCCTATTACAAACGTTTGGTTACGTCGTTGATTTTAAATTTCACCCTGAAAAAGGATGTGCCTTCGTCAAATACGACACTCATGAACGTGCAGCTATGGCCATTGTGCAATTACAAGGTTTTCTAGTGCATGGGTGGCCATTGAAGAGCGGCTGGGGTCGCAAGCGATAACTCATTACATTAGCATCTTATAGAGGTTCAAAACGTACGAGCCACATGTACAATACCATTCGACAACACAAGATTTATTACAAGCGAGCGCTTCTTCCATGCCATCGGGTTGAAATGCGGTGGTATTCGTGAATCTTGTTCACAGTTGATACTAGAAGACGGATGTGTTCCAAATTACCATATTCGTGCTTGCATAGAGAGCAAGAATTAACGAAGAAATCTGGTTCAACCCAGCCATGCATTGTATAATATCACATTCCATTCAAATTGACTGCAAACATAGACAAGCAAAGACGCTCTCGGAACTTTCTCGTGCATCTTTCAAAACCGGTACATCGATATTTTGCTACTCTGGTATTTGAAAGCGGTATTCAACTCACTATCACTTACTTTTCAGCCTCTTCAAGCAATCTGGAGCTGTTGACAGAGCTAATTCCGTAGCAAATGGGAAGCTTTGAATCAGAACACAAATCTGTCTGCTCCCTCACAATTATGTCCAATTTACACAGGCTTTTGGTCTGGCAAAGCAGGTTAGCGCAACATCTTAGACCCTTGAAGTCCTCAAAATTCACGTCAGTTGCGATATCAATTGGGAGTTACCGATCCAAGCCCGATGTACTTGACCATACTTCTGTGAGAGCCTACTGAATCAGATGGCAGATGTGAATATTCTATTTGTTGGCGGAATATTTAGTCTCCACTACTCTAGGCCGTCTAACTTCAGGTTGGAAAGTGGTGTTACGGTTTTGATCACGCCATCATTGAGCCGATGATAATTACCGACATCCTTTCTTACGCATTTTCTTTGATTTGAGATCTTAGTTTGAACCATACCACTGAGACCCTTTTGAGTGATGAATGTCCTATTCCCCACAATGACTATTGAGTCTTACCTGTATATTGCGCAGTATCTCCAATGTAAGGTTGCTGCGGTAATTAACTAGCGACATCTGGAAGCACCCGGATAGGAATTTCCGGGCTGTATGCAGCCTGTGTGTATCAACTATAAAATCTCAAGGAATCCGAAGTGACAATCGCCTAATTAACATGTTTAGAACCGTGCAAAACAGCGCCTCGACCATCACACTTTTCCACAACCTGCGCCTGAAGTTGTCGGAGCTGTTGTACCACTTACTAGACAAAGTGGCCAACGACTCCCTGCTGAAGGTCGCTGATCGCATCTACTTCGACATCGCTGCCAACCAAATGCCAACGTACGATCAATTTCTGACAATTGCTTCGAATGTACCGACAGACGATACTTACCAGCAAGGTGTGCTTCGAGCAGCCTTCCCTTTGTTGTCCGACAAAACTGGGCCGTGCACTTTAGATCCCAAGAAAAAGATCCTGGTTAAAGGGGCCCTGATGTTTAATGAAGGTGAATACAAGTTGATTCATGAGGCATTCAATAAAGCACAGGAAAACCCAGAACTTCCTGACCAAGCTTCTGAGTTGTTCAATGCACCCTTGGTGGTTGACTGGGACAAAGCTCTGATTGCTAATGACGAGGAGGGCTTGAAACGGCTTTTGAAAGAGTATGAGTAGACAAGTTTTAGTTAATTTCATAATTGTGTATTTAGATGACCTTTCTCCTGGATTGGGGTAAAGAACGGGTCACGAAGTTGCGTCCGACGTATTAATTCCAGTCACTGAAGTATGCATTGACGGGATCAGATTAACTTGTAGTTCGTAGGACTGATTTTCATTACTTTGTGTATGCAACATGTGACAGAGCTTTTTTATGTGACTCTCACACATTTCACAAATATGGATTAAGTGCCCCGCATGTCGAAAATGAACGCGAAGAGACTGATGACACTGAGTGGGACTGTTGGTTTATATCTCAAGGCTTATAATGTCTTGTCCGCTCTTGCCTGGGCTTCAGTTTTAATCCATAACTTGATAGAGCCGTCGCCCCAGTTGCTAATCCCAGTTCAGCTAGCCAATTCCGTGCTTGAAGTTTGTCATATCCTTCTTGGCTTGGTGCGGGCGCCCCTCGGTACAGCTTTGATGCAATGTTTGGCGAGATTAGGTATGTGCTTGGGGGCGTTATTCAATTTGTGGTCTGTGGTACCTGTGCTCCCTTACCAGGCTATGGTGGTTGTCTGGTCGCTCGCGGATATCATCCGTTATACTTATTACCTCAAGCCTTCCCTCAAATGGTTGCGATATCTGGCCTTTGTTGTTTTATACCCTATTGGCCTAGTCTGCGAGTCGTTAATTGTATTGAAGGTGAAACCATTTGCAACAAATCTCGTTCAAACTTCCTTTCTTTGGTTTGGCTTAGTAATGTATCTCCCAGGTTTTCTCATGTTGTACACCTCAATGTGGCGGCTGCGTGCTCGACAACTTCGTCAATGACCATTTTCTTACTCCACCGGGTCCTACTCAAATAAGCCAATGTGAAGCAAATGCTACATGATCAGCATGTTAACAGTAAACCCGCTCACCCACATGGAGAAATATATAACCGGTTATTTAATAATGCGAAGTTGCTTCTGGAAAACAGTTCACATTACTGTTTGGAAAAGTTTCGATGTAGATCTCACACCACTTCCCCACACAGGTTCACCCGCAGCGGCAACTCAACAAAAATAGTCCGAGCGCGAAATTTCCCACCCTACAACATCATGGTGAAATACGTTGCCCTGGACTTGAAGAAAGGATTGATCTTCTACAATTCATTATCAGCAGGTTTATGGTTGTTTCTGCTCTTTTTGACCTTGGTGCTTGGTGGCTTGGTGGGCCAGCCCTTCCTATTTGAAAAAACGAACGTCATCCTTACCGGAGTTCAAACAGTTGCCCTTGTTGAAGTTTTCAACGCGGCTACGGGCCGCGTTCGGTCGCCATTACTTACCACCGCGTTGCAAGTTGCGTCTCGTTTGATGCTCGTCTGGGGTATCTTTCAATTCAACAAGGAATCGCCTGCTAATTATTCGGTGGCTTATGTTACTCTCTGTTTGGCTTGGGCTACCACTGAGATCATTCGATATCTGTACTTCGCTTCCTATTTACGTGACGCGCGCAATGTTCCCCGATGGTTGACGTGGTTGCGTTACCTGACCTTCTTCGTCTTATATCCGGTGGGTGTGGCTTCAGAATTGTATTTGATCTACGGTGCCATTGCTCAAAATGGCACCTTCGGTAAAGTATTTCTTGCTGCGGTGATGTTGTCGTACATTCCCGGTTTCCCAATGCTCTTTTCACTCATGATTAAGAACAGAAAACGTGCATTAAACAAGGAGAAAGACTGGTGAAAGATTGATAAACACTTATATTTCAGTAATACGACATTTAAAGCGATTGTCTGTATAAAAACTCCTCGTCAAGAACGTCTTCCAATCCAACATGATGGCGAGGGCGACTTGTCCCCTTTTTCTTCTTCATGTAACGTTGATCTTCATGTTCAATCTTGTTGTGCAACTCATTGGCTTGAAGCATATCATCGAGGGGCTTCATAAACTTGCGATTTTCGTATGTTTCATTTTCATTTTTGATTTCGCCAGCAACTTTGTAAGCCGTCGCCAATTTTTCTGTCTGCTCCAAGTTATTCTGGTTTTCGATTTGCTCCGACAAACCCTGCGCTTTGGCCATTTTCTCGGTTTCGCGCAAATCGTTTTGATTATCCATTTGGGTGGTAATCCCCACAGCCTTGGCCATATTGTTAGTTTCCTTTAACATCTGTTCATTTTCCCATCGTTCGTCTTCGGCTTGAATTGATTGTGCAAGTTGCATCACCTTGGCCATGTCGTTCAATGGATTCATGAACTTGCGGTTCTCGTAGTTTTCATTTTCATCGCGTATGTCGTGAGCAGTCTGATAAGCCTTAACCATCTTTTCAGCCTCAGCCCATAAAACAGGGTCGCCGCCAGTCAGGAGGTAATTCATTTTGTGAGCCTGAGCCAGTGTGCGCTGGCCATCTTGGGTCAACAAGTTCAACAAATATTGGGGGTGTTTTCTTTTCAACACAGTCAACTTGAGTTGACTGCCAGAATTCTCCCAATTCACCTTTGTAGGGTCACCTTGTGGGAAGTTGAACTCCTGGTAGTAGGGACTAAGGTCGCCACCTGAGACAGCAAGAGAGACACCCTGACCCACACGCTTTGCCATGAGATCAAAACCAGCAAATGATCCCTCACGCTCTAACTCAACCAGGTAAAAGTCAGGCGTTTCCACGCGACGAATCACCTGTGCTTGAGTTTTCAAATGAGTGAGGTGCTCAATGAGTCTGTCGTAGTCGTTGAAAGAGAACATGATTTAATTGAAATAGGATGAACATAAAAGGTTCGATATTTATATTAATTATGCAAAGTTACCCCAATAGCAGGTCACGGCCACATTCATGCGTAATTGAAATGGGGTGGCATGATTCTTAATTATTCGGCCGAATGTGAATTGACGCCAGCAACTACTTCAAAAGCTTCGATGCTTCTCACTGCTGAATCCTAGATTTGGGGGAACTAACAGTCGAAAAGTTACTCGTCGTTAACTTAGGTCACCAAGAATTATGACACACCCCTGTTGATCCTCCCCACATCGTTTATGTGCAGGGCACATAGGGATAGAGGCTTTGGTTGCAATTGAAATATTGAATGATCGCAAGCAACTTGCGGTCTTATCAGAAGAATCCTTCGATGACGTAGTTTATGGCATCAGCTTTGGGATGGTGTAATAAAGTAGGCGTTCTTTCCGTCAACACTGGTCTGTTTTTATGCGGTTTCTATGAACGTGCGTCAAAACCGTACGGTTCCATTCGTAAGGACGAGTTTCATCACAATTTGTAGAAATGGACGCAGAGATCGAGAGGTCTTTTAATACCACGCGAAGAACATATATGAGTGTTTAAAGCATAACTAATGTACTTTTGTGGAATCGAAAAGAGGATGTTTTGATCTGCCCTTGGTATCCGAAAATTCCGATTCCTGCAGAATGCTTGATCGACGTAAATACGTACCCCAATAACGAAAAGAAGCTGCAATTCAATCAGTTGAGAACTATTTTTGAAGCTTGTTGAGTTTAGTTATGCGGCGATACCTTTGGCATTCTAGAGTTTATTGGTTAAAGCGTTAGATGTGTAGCTTACTTTGCAAGGGCATTGGCAAAGGTATTGGCCAATGCAAGTCAATTACGTTCTCTTATGAGTTTGTTTTGATATCAAGGTAGGCTAAAATTTGTTGCATTGGATAGCATTCCACTTTATACAACGAAGTGACAGTATTTGTACTTGGAGCTTGGCAACTCGAGAACCTGACACGGACGAGATCATTCTACTTTTAAAGTGTGCTTTCCTGTTTGAATGTTTGAAAAAAATCGCCGGTTTGCTCGTGTTGATCAGTAAGCTGCTTCATTAGATCAAATCCTCTCACTGTAGTCCTTTCTCTCACCTGCCGAGGCACATGCACGTGACCCCCTTGATTTGTGGGGAATTTAAAGTGAACAGTCAGCTTTTCGCAGCTGAAATCGACACAAGTCCATGAAGTCTCTGATGCCTATGGCGTACCCTGCGCCACGCGTTTCACAGTTAGATGGACATATCCTTGATACCGAACTCAATGATTTGCTCATCGAGCAACTTAAAGATTGTTTCAAACTCCTTCCACTGTGGCGGTTTACCTACGCGCAGCATTCAGACTTCTATTCATTGTTGCTTAAGCTTTTCGTTTACCGGCTCACCGTGGGTCGCAGGTCTGCCTCATATGGTTTGCTGCTCCAAAATCTCAAATTGACTGATGCCGGAACCCATAAACCAATCGGCTTCAACAAAAAAACAGCCTTATTTGGGCTCATCATTGTTGAGTACTTGTACAAGAAAGCACAGCTGTACCTTTACCTGTTTGATCATGAGGGTGAGGTGCAGGGAACAGGCATTATTTCTGATGTGAAACGCTGGTTGGTTCGTCATCATGCCGCTATTCTCAAATTTCTGGACAATACTCTCAAAATGCTCAACCTAATCAACTTTGTCTTATTCTTAAC
This sequence comes from Diutina catenulata, assembly GCA_030560525.1. Classification (NCBI taxonomy): domain Eukaryota; kingdom Fungi; phylum Ascomycota; class Pichiomycetes; order Serinales; family Debaryomycetaceae; genus Diutina; species Diutina catenulata. The sequence goes on from JAKTTW010000043.1 coordinate 32,018, forward strand.
TGATGGTAAGCACATTAACCTTGTCTACCGTGTGTTGGGAATAACTTTGACTCCGATTATCGCTGATCTCCTCAAGTACAACGGCAATTCGGTGAACTTTGAGTTTCAAAATCGCCAATTGGTGTGGAATGTGATGACCGAATTTTTGGTGTTTTTGATGCCTTTGTTGCAACTCAACAAGTTATGGACTGGAGCGAAGCGATTGGTTCTTCCTCGTAGCGCTAAAAAGCATAAAGGTGATAAGATTACCCCATACACTAATTTACCTATAAACCAGTGTGCCATTTGCCATGAAAACAACTTTAGAGCGGCACAGATGGGCGAGCCGAGACTTGAGTCTCTGGGTGAAATTACCAACGCATATGAGACAAATTGTGGGCATTTGTACTGTTATGTTTGCCTTGCACTGCGGTTCAATCTTATGGATATTCGCGGTACCACAGAGCATTGCTTGCGATGTGGGGAGGGGTTAAAATTCTTCCATGAATATGGTGTCAGTGACGACGAAGATAGTCAAAAAGCGGTTGACCTTGACGCCGTTATTTACGGAGTTGAAGCTGATGATTCGGATGTAGAAGTGGACTGGATGGATGAGAAACACAACCCCGAGTTTATGCCTCATGTGCTAGAAAGTTATAATCCCCTGGAGGCCTCTGAGGACAGCGAATATGATGATTCTGGCGAGGAGGGACGCGACTCTGAGGGTTTAGAGATCGACGAAGATTTGGAAGAATATGACGATGATCTCTTGAACGATGATGATGATTTTGATGATGCATTGGATTTTCAATGATAATGGATATAAAAGTTGAATTCAAATGATTTTATGACTGTCATTTTTAGGAGAGTGCATCTAACAATGTATGCCCCAATTCCCTCCTTTGAATTGGTTCTCGATACATCTGTGTATTGTCCTGTAATTACAACCCGTTATAATTTACATACACGGTGAATCGCTCCACGTCCCAAGACATTTTCATTTGCTGGAACTGATGCCGAGTGTGTCGACCTCCAGATTCTTCTTCGTTGTCACCTTCAAATTCTTTGATTTTCCGCGCCACGTGAGGTGCAGTTTTAATTTCAAAGTCGAGTACGTTGAGACCATGGTTCAACTTGAACGAGTAGGAAAGTCCGAGTAGGCTATTGAAACAGGATGCATCCAGGTTGGGGACTTCATCTTCGTTTACTTTCAATGTACACTGAAAGTCTTCGTCACTTGTCAGATTCATGAATCCAGTTCCCAGCTCTAAGTCCGCCTTTTTGAGACGATAAAGCTGCTCATGAAGTGAAACATGAACTGTACATGACGGCTTTGATCCAGGGGGGATGCTTATAGAGAATGCCTGATTCGCGTAACCTGTGGGGCTAAATTTATACTCGAACAAGGAGGTCACTCCGAATTTGTGGGTCGGGAAAAGATAACGGGCGGGGTTAGCTACAAAATGAGGCTTCGCGGAAGCAACATTCAAAGCTACCAGAGTAGCCAGCGCTAACGAACACCCTTGAATCACGCAATTGGCTCTCGGCATCGTGCCTGCCGTCTTTCCAAGTGTGTTAGCCTGCAGTTTATCAACGACGATCTCAATCGGCGGTGGTGGGGCCATCGCCGCTGCCAATGCTGCAGCTTCACGCTCTTCTGCCTCCTTTTGCTCCTTCATACGTTGCTTCTCCTTGGCCTCCAACTGACGCTGAGCACGAGTGACAATCTTTTCAAACTCTTGGGTGAAATAAGCCAGCATGCGTTCAGCATCTTCGTAAATCATCAGACCGGGGTCATTATATGCTTGGGCATTAGTGAAAATAGTTTTTGCTTCACGCCCAAAGCGCTCGAGGTTTTCAACGATTGTGAATTTCGGTGAAAAGAACTTTCGATTTTCAAGCTTGAACTTGATAGTATTGAAAGATGTTGGGTGTGTAACGAATTTGCTGTAATCCGTGTAGACGGACGTGTCTACATCATCCATAAATGGTCCCAGCAAAACACCATCCTCCCCAAATTCGTGGGAAATAACATCATCAAGGACAGCATTGCAAATTTGAGGAAGTTTACCGAAAGTGATTTCATCCTCGGGCTTTTCTGCTTTGAGCTTCAATTTGAGCTTAGTTTTTGTGTGCTCGTGTACGTAGTCTGCGATTGCTCTGGCAGCAGCGACAATCCATGACAGATCGTCGTTGTACAACCGAGCATTAGCAAGCATTAGATCGAAGTCGGCAACAAAAGCGTCTTTCAGCACATAGTGTCCATTTTTAACCTTTTTGGCAATTTCGTTGAGTGATATCGGTTCCGAAATTACCTCATAATAGTCGGGGTACTGCTTTTTCGACACCAACTTGAGGAATGGCTGAGTGTAACCATCATGAGTCTCGGGATCTTCTAGGGTATCGAGTTCCTTGAGAATTTCCAAAAGACGCGGTTTGAGGGAGTCATCCTTATGGTGCTTACTTTCACCGAGCGCTTGTTGTGACGCTTTCCGTTTGATGGGCATAATGTTTTGGCGCGATTTTCATGCGGCGGAAAAATCTGAGGTCTAGTTCGCGTTGATCAAAATCTTGGAGGGTTTGCGAAATTCCCTTATTTGCCCCCTTGAAGGAATAAGTTTGTTCGTTAGAAGAGAAAAGCCCAATTTTAGTCCGATGATGTTACGTGTAGTTAGAAACAAAAGATGCAGATCGTTGTTCATACTAATCCTGGTCGTCGGTATCCTAGTCGAATCCATGATGAAACTGGTCAAATTTTTCCCAATCATGCCTTAAGGTGCCAATGACAGTGTTTACTATTTTGTCACAAAAAACACCTGTTCAGCACGAAACTCCAGTTGTCGCCAGAAAGAAAAACGAATAAGTTTCCTATGTGCACCTTTGGTCCGACTTGTTGTTGAACACACGCGTAAGGTTAAGAAAGCGTAATTCATCTTATTTTACCCTATAATTCTTCGGTGGTCCACAGATTCCAGGCATATAACCAAAAATCGCGCGATCATCATCCATGCTTAGCGATGAGAAGCCACTATGATGTACTAGGTGTAACAGCCCACGCCAATACAGAGGAGATAAAACAAGCTTACAAGGACAAGCTCTTTGCCGCACATCCTGATAAATCACAAACGCCTGCGAATACCGGTCAGGTGTCTCTAATAAAACTGGCGTACGCCATCCTACGAGACCCCAAGACTCGACAAGATTACGATGCTGAGTTCCATAGAAGTTTAGCCAAACAAGGCTTTGACTCCCTGGGAGATGGTCTCGATCAGTATTCGCTCGCCGATTTTGTAGATGATGGTGAGCTTTGGCACTTGGATTGTCCTCGATGCCTTGTTTCCCAAGGAATATCGCTTGACGAACAGGCATTGGAGGAGTTCGGAACACCTGACGGCCAAGGGGGCCTCATGTTAATTGTTCAATGTGGGTCATGTTCACTATGGATCAAGGTTACCTACGAGGAGGTGTCCGAGTGAAGTGGCAGGGGAGGCGTAGCCGGCCCCTTGCGCAATATAAGCTATGTGACATTATTCGGGACCCCGTTTAGACAAATTTGGCGCGATCAGCGGGAATTCTTCATGTGGGAGAACGTGGAGTGGTAGCCTCAGCTCGTTTTAGTGATAGTTATTCCCGATTTGGTCATTACAGGAGTTGCAGATCTCAACGGCACAGGCACGCATGAGGAGGGAAATTAGGGTATAAAAGTCGAAAGCTATAGCTAAGTTATAACTATCCCAAAATGTTGAGAATCACCGGATTGCTTGCCATTGTTGCCACTGTTTTCGCTTTGGAGGCGGCTCATTACGAGGACTTGTTGATGACGGTTCCTCCCACCAATCCCAAGGCCTATATCAAGACTGTTGAAGACGGTGTTACTTATTGGGTGAAGTCTGACCCCGCCAAGTGGTCTCAAGTGATTGAGGATATTGCGAGCACCACAGAAATCCCTGAAGGTGTTCAAACTCTCCTCGGCGATGACTCTTTGCTCTACCGCATTTAAGTTTGCCTCTTATGCAACGATATGCTAAGTGCACCCTTTTTGGAACAAGTATTCCCAAAAGAGTGCGGATAGTAAATTTTGAGTGCTTCATATTTAAGTAAAGATTAGGTATATGAATTCAAGGTTCGATACTATTATTAATTGCTTGCCGATGATGGGCCACAAAATACAAATTTGATCTTATTGATGGGGTTTCAGTTATTGTCCCTTCACGTATGGATCTTTTTGCAGTCACGTGTAACGCAGTCGTGCTATTCGGGCTCTATTCACCAGAATCCTAATAGTTCTAAATCCCCGATCAAGCAATTTAACGACAAAGCACTCATAAGAATATCAGTGACTAGACCCAGAATAATTTTGTTAGCCTGCGCCCCGTTTGGTTAATCCAAGCACAGCCCGGATGCTTGGCGAATATGTATATAGCCGACGCGTTAGGCTAATATGGACGATAAGAAATGGATTTGAGCTTTGCAACGTACCCTTACCTTAATACAGTCAGCGGAGGAGCCGGATTTGAAACTGTCACGGTACTTGGAAATACCGTATACTTTGATCCATCCTCAGCGGATGCTGTTGTAAGTGCAATTCCACCCGATCTTCTCCAGATGGTGCAACCCTTCATCAATCAATATGTCACACTTACGGGAAGTGCTGCTGACATGTTGAAGTCGGCTACTGCGGTGGCATCAGGTAGTGGATCTCAGGCGGAAATATCCGGTACAGTCGTGTCTGCAGCTAATCAAGGTAACGTGGCCGCCGTTGGCGGGGTGACACTCGGCGGATTTGTTGCTCTCATGTTACTTTGAGGTTGCATATACTTGTTTAGTCCAGATAGGTGAATAGAAATGCGCGTGTTCAGTAGTTTCACGACAAAGGCGCTTGGCTCGCTACTGTTAGAATGGATATTTCGGCAAACATGTAATAACCCTCATCTCGATATAAAAGAGCTTTTGCCAATAGGCTACAGCTTTAAAGAAAAGTCCTCAAGCTAACATTTCGGTTGCCACGCCCAGCCGCCGTGAAAGGTGATTGTCCGCTTTGGATAAGTTGATCTCGCTTTCGGATATGCACTGGCGAGGTGCTGCAGGGTCCTGGGGACAACATCAAGCGAAAATAACAAAGATGAGCATTAAATGCTCCAACCGTAGAGAAGATGACAGTCTACGACTTGCCAGCCCGTTGCCCCAAATGAGAAACAATGGTTTCAAGCAGTAATTTTTTACCTCCAGAATTAGACGATTTTTCCTACTTATTTGCAGCCAAAACATACATAGTTAGGCATCGACTCGCGTCCTCGTCAGCGGACCTGACTCTAGTAGCTATAAAAGGCCATGGAACTCCGTCTTCTAAGCCCAATAAACCATGAAGTTCTCTACCACTGCCATCGTTGCTTACGCTGCTTACGCCATTGCCGAACAGGCTACTGAGGAGATTGAAAATCAGATTCCTGAGACTCCTGACGCTTACGCCGAAGACATTGTCGGGCAGGTCGAGCTCGCTGCTGAGCAGCTTGTCGGTCAAGCCCCCCAGCTGATTGTTGGAGAGGCTGAAATTACTCCCCAGCTGCTTGTCGGAGAGGCTGAAGTTACTCCCCAGCTGCTTGTTGGACAAGCTGAGGTTACTGACCTTCCTGATACCGAGGAAGAGCCCTCCATCCCTGACTATCCTACTGAGTTGCCTCCGGCCCTCAACTCCACTAACGGTACCACCGGTCCTGATTTCGAGTGGGAAGGTGTTGCCAATATGAGAGGCATTGCTGCCGGCGCTGTCGCCATTGCTGGCCTTTTGATGTTGTAGGTAGTGTTCTAGTCAGAAGTATTCAAATAGTTTTGTTGATACCCTAATACTAAAGCTTTCAACATAATAACCAGGCTTAATCAAGTATGACGCATTCGACTACCATCGTCACGAATTGGGCTGCAATCATACCTTTGAGGCTCCCCTAAGTATCGTCACCTCACGTTTCAGCTGCAAGTATTAAAATATGACTTTACAAGAAAGCATGTCCATTCGAGTTACATGACGAATAAATACTTCCAAATCTAGTTCGGATGTAGTACCGAATGAAAAAGTCGCTTTCATACCCAAATATGTACAAGATGAATCTGCATTTTAACGGCCCCGGAACATTTTAAAAATATCCTTCCTGCTCTCTTGGATATTGGCCCATTTTTTCGTGGGGTTTCTATTGAGCTCCTGAACGTAGTTGACTTTTGGCGTAACCTCAACACAAGTAGTGATTGAAGCTCTGATAGGCAGCGAAGGTGTCACAATCTCGTAAAGTCCGGGAAGTTTGTCAGCTGCTTTGCGAAGAGCTTCTCGAGCAACTTGGTCGTGAATGGAACCTTTAAGCTCGAAAAGTATTTTGCCAGTGGTAATTCGTGCAGCCCAGTGGTCAAAGGCACCTTTGCCTTTACCCATACGTGTTTGATTGCCCTTGATACACACTGCGGTGTTACACACAAATCGTGTCAAAAGTTTGGCACCCAGACCTTTGATTTCACGGCGCAAGACCTTGTCTGCTGCTTTGAGCTGATTGGCCAGCATTCGTAAGCCATTTGTTTTGAGACGTAAACCATACTCGCCATGAACAAGTGTATTGCCTCGCAAAGAACCGCCAGTGCGCACCAGGACCCGCCCCTTCATAGCTTTCCGAATACGTTTGAATCGGGGAGCGTACTCATACTTGAATCGAGCAAAAACCGGACTCACGACTTGGGTCTTAGTCATACCAACGAACTGGTTAAGACCACTCGTAAGCGGCTTAAGCCCCACCTGGTTAAACAAGCCGAACATGATGTTCTCGATCAGTGAAAAAATTTGATAAATTTACCAAGCCGCGCACCTGTGGCAACATGCGTTTTCACAAAGTTTACACACACGAGCCCCATTATACGTCACGGAATTTTATCGGTTCTTTACGTCAATATAGATATGTAAACGTCCTAGTTGTCATGTATTCTTTTAACGCATGTTGATACTTGAAGCACGCCGCATTAATTGAGAACTTGGAGCATTCAAGCAATCAAATCACTCATACTGTGCCTCGAAGGGTGGGCAACCGTAAAACGAGCCACCACGGTTAGTGTAAAATCGTCGGTCAACAACCAATACACTTACTAGCAATGGAGGGTGGTTTACCAAATCTATGGGCAAAGTCGGTGCTTCAACACTTTGCAACGAACTATGGTGTGTTTTACTATTGTGCCCTATGGTCGCCCACTCCCAAACGTGATCTGGGTTCTTCGGTTTCAAGAGGTCTTTGTTTCCAAACAGTAAAAATATAAGCGAGGTTTCACCAACAGGGAAGTTAAGGATTGTAGGCCCCTTTGATCGAAGACGGCAATATTCAAGCAGCGAGGGTAATTTTAAATTGACAATAGTAAATCCAGATAAAATGAGCAGCGTGAGCCCCAAACAAGAAAGGTCGGTTTTCCAAAGAGGTGCTTCCACCCCGTTTTTAGCCCGTGAATTTCGCCTCTGGCATACCTTTAACTCAACCACCGTATCTGGGATGATAATATTGGTGAATTGACCCACTAAGGTTAGAATTCGAATCGCTTCGAAACGGAGCAGGTTTAACGAAAATTCCTCACTCATCATTCTTAATTGAAGACGATCACACCAGAAATGATCGTTGTTCATAGGTTCCACTTGTAGATCACGCACGCGCAATCTTCGTCCCATGGCATTCAAGGATACCTCCTTTTCAATACTGCCACTTAAATCACACCAATCTAACGCGGCATTCACCAGTTTGATGGGATTGTACGCGAGATTAAGACGACGAATCGACGACGGAAGCTGTAAGTTCGTTACCCGATTATCACTTGCATCGACAGCCACTATCAGCGGAGCCAACAATACTAATGACCGAATTAAGTTTCCTGCAACATTCAACTCACGTAGTCTTACGTTCGTCGCTAATGTGCTCACCCTCTCTAGAGCATTGTTCCGAAAGTCGCAACACTCGATACCCGACGGGAGCAGTATGATTGAATGTATACATGAGCCTCTGATAGTTAGCAGACGTAAACCCGACGGTAGGGGGATCGTGTCATGGGAAAACTCTAAGGGCAGCCGGACAAATAAATCTAGAAGTGCCAACTCCTGCAAGCCCTCAGGAAAACTGGGAAGGGATTCAAAATCAGCCTCATCCAAAGTTAGCACCCGGAGTTCCGAGCCAAACTTCGATTCTGCTAGTAATCGTCGTGGATGGAAAAGTTTAAGCCCCAAACTCAAACGGAGCATAGGAAAGACGTCCCAACAATTGAAGTCTTTAAATGCATTGACTTTTAGTTCCTCCAAATGCAACCCACTTCGAAATACCCTATCTGTCGAGGGATTCAAATCCAATATCGTGGACACGGGTGTGGTCCATTGAAGATTTTTTAGCTTCAGGTTTACATCAATCAATCCACAAAGGTCATCAGCGCCAATACCAACATCGTCGATCAATAGCTCTTGGATGTCGTTCCCATATCCAGTTAATTGAAGCAGAGAAATAGATTCGAGGTCAAGAGCTTCGAGGCTTGGAGGCAACCCTAGCCGAATGGAGGAATATCCGCTTAATGAGAGAGTCCGTAGCTTTAGGGTGCCGAAGTCGTAGCTACCTAATTCTGCCCCATGAAGGGCAAGAACGGTTAAATGGGACAAATTTTCCACGGATGCTCTCACTCCCATTAATGTTACACTCCACGCGGAGGGAATTAACACAATCCTGGCACAGTTTTGGAGATAAGCGACACTCACCAGCTTGACTGAAGGCATATCAGCTAATACTGCCATTTCTAATTCACAGTCGCCATCCACCTCAAGTTCGAGTTGTGATAAAGGGACCCATTTAGCAATCTCTGCCACGTGGCGACAGCGAACTACTGAGTCAACTTTTAGAGGCTCTTCAGCTAACAATAACGCCAAACCTTTCCACGGGGACGCGTGGCATACGGCTCTTAGAAGATTAAACCGATCTTCAGTACTCAAATACGCAATAATCTCCTCAAGTAAATCATCAGGTAGTTTCATTGCTTGAATGTGAAAGTCTTCAAATTTGATGAGTTTGCCTCAAGGAATAAGTAAAACAAGGTAAAACAGTCGCATTATCACTTCGTGAATCCGTCCATTATTCTATTTAAACATCTAATTCCCGTCCGCGCTTGCGCACTAAGTTCAAAACAGCTTTTCGCTGGCATTTAAGCCACACTAATAAATCCTCATCACCCATTACCAGCTGATCAAGACCTTGTAATGTGTAGTGATCGATGAGGGAGTAGTCCTTATAGATTTTGTAGGATAACAACTTTTTCAAGTAAACCACCAGAATCAAATTCGTGCGCTTGATTTTGAGCGCAATCACGTCTCCTTCTTTGTTATTCAAATGAATTTTGATCTTGATGTATTCGGCCGCGTCTGCCTTCGTGCGTAGGGATCGGCGCGGACCTGATATAGGGTTGGGACCCGGCAGAGATGTCAGTTCTTGCAAAAGACGAAGGGCCACCGAAGCCGCCAGGGCCAGCTTAGGCGGATTGTGGTCGATAGGAGGGGTGCTAGGAGTATCCGGAGTTACGTCCTCCGCTGGCGTCAGCAGAGTCAGCGACATAGTTCTCGAAAAGACCAGTTCGGATCCCAGCAGGTAGTGACGGAAAGAATCTTGAACGGGCGTCTTGACCTCATCTTGCTCAAGCACTGGGCTTGGCTGTCCGCTTACTACAGGGTTCGATGGGATCAGTACAGCCTCAACCGGCTCCACCTCATCCCCGAACAAGGTGCGGTCGCATCCTGCATCGGTGAACAGTGCCAGCTGCACAACCTGCACGGACAGGGCAACGAAATCAGCCAACTGTTGCGACCGCTGCACTGCACGAGCCGCGAGTACTTGCACCCACCAGTGGTTAACCTCACGTACAAACGCGTGATAAGCTGCAGGAGAGTCATTAGCGTGTGTGGGGAATGGGGGTACAACGGCATGGGCCAGCCCTAAAACCGCATGTAACCCTTCAAGCTCGGTCGCCAGTTTGCCGATGTACAAACAATCATGTTTGTGCATCACTAGCTTAAGTCGAAACGCGAATCCACGGTTCGTCTTCACGACCCTATCAATTTCAATGTTTTCAGGGTAGAAGTTCTCAAAGTCGAAAAGTTCTGAGGACGTAACTGACGCCGCATCAATACTGTCCTCCCCGCTAGACGTGGCGGGCGTAGCCTGGAGCCATTCCAAAGTGACTGGGTCCAATTCGTTGTTAATGGCAATCAGCACATACAGAGCTGGAACGTAACCGCGTGAATGCGCCTCATTCAACTGCTCCACCTCAAGCCACCCCAGACCTGGCCTCAGGCAAAATTTGACGTAAGTACCTTTGGAAACCAGTAATTCATTGACCAGTTGTGCTTTGAAATCGAACAACATGCACAAAACGACAGCATGGGTGGTAGCCAGTTCGATAATCGGCAGGGGCGTGCTGCTGGGATTGCGGGATCCCAAAGGGGCCAGGATATTCAACAGCTTGAGATTACGCTTAGGACGGAACTGTCGTGATCGGAATAAGCTGGCAGACATAGTGACCGTTAGTGGGCGACCCCCGAGCTTATAAGGGAAAATTTTTGAAGCGCGTGAGGCGTATATGCAAGTTATTATTTCTAATTCGAAAATATGTCCGACAATTGAAGAATAGGTAGTAAACAGATACGAATGGAAAGTCGTGGAAGGCATCCTAAAACCAAAGTGTTTGAAGAAACACTAGAAACAGTCCTCTTAAAAGACTTCAATGACTTTCCCACAGGTACAACAGGCCATTTCTTATGTTGTAAGGGCGTTTACCCCCTGCCATGTTAAGATTTAGTGTCCTGCAGGTCGTCTTCTGGTAACGTTGGAGATTGCATCAGCGAAAAAAATATTATAAGTGGAGGAAATAAACAAAATACATAGGGCCAAGCCTGGTAGTGTGAATGTTTGTTATTTTTTTTTTGGAGAGTGCTTGTTTTGAATGTAGGAGTGGTCAATTTGCTGAGGTTAAATACAATCATAGCTTCTTCGACTGTTGTCAAGTGGCCAGTGCGGTTGCCAGGTGCTATTTATTCCGGATTGGTGGGCGTTCGCGGCGTCACATAGCATTATAAAAAAAAAGACGTGTAAGGGCTGTCACATGCATAGCAGGGGGTATCGAGATGAATAAGTGAAGCTAAGTGATTGTTTGCCATGAAAGATGACCTCGAGTGTCCGTTACCTCGCAGATAACTCGAGATAGCACAAATCAGAATAAGTGCTTGCTTTTGAGGACCCTTCATGATCGTGACGTCCGGGTTGCACACGTGACCTTTATGTGCACACCAATATGATAGTGACTGACAAAAGCAGCGCGATTAAAAGATTTCTCAAAAACTATTCGGATTACCAGCGATGGGGACGGACCTTAGGGTTGATGAATACACCGCACAAATGGCCGAATGGAGAGAAATGCAACCTTCTTACAAATTCCCGTCTTATAATCCACATGAGTCTAGTCTCTGGCTGGTTGTGGTTCGCTTGATGGGCACATTTTTCTGTTTTGTAGTCAGTTTTTGTGTTGTAGAGATTTGTAAGTTTGTGGCGCTACCAAAGAAATGGGTGCGATTGTTGCAGGTCGCGTGCTTGCCCCCGGACGCGGACCCTCGCATGCCACGGCTAAACCGTGCGGCGACCAAGTCGCGCTAACATTCTCCGCGCCCAGGAAAAACAATTCTTAAACACGGGCGACACAAACACATGGCAACGGTTATCAGGTCGAAGAATATCCTGACACCACAGCTGAACCACACAGTGGAAGGCAGCGTGCGCGGCAACATCATCTTAGCCGCCAAGTTTTCATTTATCGCTGAGGGAGAGAACGAACTCCTGATTCGAAAGGGTGACATCTTGAAACTATTGGATCGCCCTGGTAATGGGTGGGTCCTTGTCAAATTCATCGATAAGGTACGACTGCCGGGTTTAGTACCTGCACTGTACATTGATATCGCTGTTAATGATCTGCAGAATCCAGTTACCTTACCTTGGTTGCAAGCCCCTGATGACGACTCCGTTGAGGACATTCTTAGCCAGCAGAATTATATCAACGTGCAAACAAAGGGACAAACACCATCAACCGTGAACAATCACACCTTTCCGGTACTGGCGCTGATCTCCAACTTTTTGCTATACAACCTGCGCATATGGTACCGGGTTGATGTTGCCAATAGTGACGGGAGCACCCTGTACGTGGCTCGATATTACCACGATTTCTACCAGTTCCATATTTCTTTGTTGTCTCTTCAACTGGTGGCGCAGACAGCTAGTGGTTCGCCAACCCCGTTAGCGCTGTTGCGCCTACCAAAACTCCCGGAGCCCATACCTCTGCGAAATCTGATGGAACCTGAAACAGCAGAAGATACCGCTCAGCTTCTCAAGAGGTGCAACGATCTCAATGTTTACGTGAACAAGCTTCTATTGAATCCGGCTTATCAGCGTAGCTCTACGGTCACAAAATGGCTTGACGAGCTGTACCAGGGTTTGCCCGGGTTCCGTGTAGCGACTGATGAAGCTAAACCAGAATCAAATGATGAGATTAATGATCGTGTTCTACCTGGAAGTATTAACGTGGTTAAAGACTATGCGCCTGCGGCACAGTCGGCCACAAATCCCCCATCTGAATCGATCCCATTGAGGACTGATGAATCTGCGGCACCCCCTCAACGGACTAAACTGAAAAACATCTATAACCACTATCAACAAGCCGCCCAATACTCACGACCAGGGTACCAAGCACCGTCAAGACTGAATTCCGGCAACAAAGCACCGGCGCGACTGAATTCAGGATCTAACAACGCTATCAATCGACGCCCAAGTTACCCCGACCCCACCCCACCTACAATGGAACTGCGGTTCCAGGGAGCACCACCAATACCTCAGAACATGCCTCATCTTCATCATCAGCGCCAAGCCCCGCAATTGCCTTACCAAAATGGCAATGAGAGTTTTCCACCGCCTACGTCCCACTCGGGTTCATCAAGTCATTTCTCAAAACTGTCGCCGAACCTTTCAGCTGGTGCGTATAATCCCCACGCCAGCTACAACCCTTACACTGGGCAAGGCTCCACATCTCACTACGGCCAGTCGAGGCCTCCAGGAAATTATGGAAGCTCGACACATGGAGGTTCTGCACCTGGCTTTGATGGCACCCAGCATCAAGGGCCTCCCCATCAAATCACACCTAAGGGCTATTCACACCAATTCAATCCAAACCCTGGTACTTCAAATCCTCCACACCACACCAGCGTGAAGCTGAGTATCAATTCAGGTCAATATAGTAGCAGCCAGCCCAATCATCTGACGCACCCTGCTACTCCTAACCCACAAACTCGGCCAAACCTGCAGCCCTACGTCCATGGTCGTATTCAACCTCGAGGGTCTCAATCGCCAGCAAATGCGAATGGCATGGTAAACAAGTTGAAGAACATGAGTGTGAGTCTGGCTGGTACGACGCTGACTCAACTGCTGCTGCCACTGACACTGCCTACGCTGCTGAATCCTACGATGCTGCAGAGTCTAGCCAACCATCGGCATGACTATATCAAATGCAAGATTGTTAACGGGAATGACGAGATCATCGCCGTGAAGCTTGAAAAGCTGATAATCGATCTGATTGCAACTTTCAAACAGCTAATCAAGCAGAAGGTATATTTTGTAACACTTTACATCAGGCTACCTAATCTGCAATCCTTTGAAAACATTGATCGTGTCAACTTCAATTTGACAGAGTTCCTTCGTTTCAACGACAAAGTCATGCTAAAAATTGGCTAGCCACGAAATGAACCTCAACTTAATGATGTACTAATATATAATGGGTTTCGCACACCTTATTCTATTTGGACGATCTTAACTTGTATTTCATCTAAAGATTTATCACTCAAGATTTTATCAAACCTAGATTAATTACCTACACACCGATACTATTTGCCCTGTACAAAAGTGTCCCACAGAGTTTCGCAGATTTTCATAAATTTTTCTTTTTCACGGCTGAGCCAGTCAACCTCCAGTTCGCCTGTTGGGCCCTCTTCAGCATTCCCGCTTGTAGTTTCGGATGTTTCCCCCTTACGGAATATCTTGAAGTTGAACACAGACTCGTTCATCAAATTGATCAGGCCAAATATTTCGTTGGCTTTACACTCATCTTGAGCATACTTTTGTTGCATCTCACGTACTTCGTCTTCCAGTACAGGGAGACGGTCCTCATCAATCCGCTGCTGACGAACACGAAACTCGAATGCTTCCCGTTGAGCCAGCAAAGGTTGCAGCAGTAATGGTGCAATTCGCGTAAAGTCACCGTGATACACGTCCGTGACTTTGTCGCTACGAGTGCCGCCTGGTGTACTAGGATTGTGATTAATTCGCCTCCGAACTGCAGTATGAGAAGGATAAGGGGTCCATTGGGGCACCAGGTAATACAGCTGGGGGTAGCCATAATTGGGGTAAGCTTGGAAGAGCACTTGGGTATTGGGAAAAGGTTTGTAAACCTTACGCATAGGTGGGGCTACTGGACCTCGCCGGCGCAACCCCAGGGCGTGAAGTGGATTCATGTGCGAGGGTACACGCATAGTACGGATAGGGGCCAGCCGGATCAGCAGCTGCGGACCTTGGTCGTTGATGAGACCTATATTAAGCGGGGTAGGAACGTTTTCACGTTTAAGGCGTTTCGTTGTAGGTGTAGTAGCAGCGTTGGGGCCAGGGGTTGATTCAGGATTATTCCCACCCTCTTGTTCTGGGGATCTGGCTGCTATCGACGAAGATGACGACCGTTCGGGGAGATCTTCTTCAGGGGGGTTAGCCAACGTTGAAAGAGGTACACCTCGTTTCAAAGATTCGATAATTTCTCTCTGCTGGCGCTGAATTTTCTGGCTCAATTTGATGGTATTTGTCATGTTGTCATTCATCGCCTGAGGTGGGATACCGGGCAGGACAATACGGTTGGCCAACTCAGCGTTTTTCGTAGCGTCCAAATCAAGGTGCTGTGGACGGTGGCGCTTGCAGTCTGGCAGTTTGACCTCGGCACTCATCGACTGATTATCGGTACTCAACTTGGCGGCAAGGGTTAGACGGATGTTTTAAGGACGAAATGTGGCAACACGAGAAAGATAGTACAACCACGACAACGAGCCGGTAACGGGGGAACTAAAACAACAATACGAAGTAGTTAGCAGTGTTACCCACAGTGTTTGATTTGTCGTCAACATGTCATGAAACCAACACTATATACAGGGGTGTTAGTGAATGTGTTTCAGTCGAAAATGCACAGCTTTGCCGCGAGTTGTGACGGGTTGATGGAAAATGCCGACCTTGAATGAACCATCTTTTCGATAAATATAATCGGATTTTCGGAATGTCTAGGTGTGTTCGTGACTTTCTAATTTCAACTCTTGATTCGATACACTACTTGAGGACTAGCTCCGCATATTTTACCGTGGTGCGTAACACTAGCTGACACGTTTTATCGAGGCGGCGTGAGTGACACGCAGGGCGTAACTAAATGAGTATAAACACGTCTCGGTTTGTCGGCTACCTTTCGCAGTCTTGAAAACCTTGAGGCTCTGTAGGTAAATCTAAAGTAACTTGTTATCTTAGTACTGAAGTTGTGACGAACGTAGTCATCCACGTCTCGAATTCGAAACTTAGCATTGGCGAAAACGATTCAACCAAAAAAATCCCTACAGCCTCGACCCCTAACTGGCCGCACAGTTTGGTTTGATTACTGGCGGTAGCAGAACAATATTCGCTTAGATCTTCGCCCTGTGATTGACTCAAATCGCAATAAACTGTGCTGCGACGTGTCCTTGAGCAGTATGCTAGCTATACAAACAACATTTGATAAACTATTTAACCAGCGAAAGCTTCCCAACCGTTAGGCTTCGGCCGTCCGAGCAAAGTGTGGAATTCCTCGGTGCATGAGTAGTCCTTCCACGTGAAATCCTTCTTGGGGTCGCAAACACAATTTTTTGCGAGCCGTGTCTCTTTATCAATGGGACACTGATGGAAAGGGTTGTGGAAATAGCCGACATCTTCGAAAAAATGGATATTCTCTTTGTCCATGAACAAAGCGACTGCGATGGAGTGCACAGGGGCATCGCCCCAACGCTCGTAGAAGAAACCACCAGCATGGTCCAAGTAATCGAAGTATTTGAGATAAGCCTCCGATCGCCAAAAGTTAAGGGATGCGACCTCAAAGTTCGACCAGAAGTGGCACCCATTGTAGGTGTGACCCTCATCAGGCGAAATCCACTTCATGAAGTTATTAGGGTGCACATATTGAGGAAATTCTTTGATGAATTTGCGAGTTGTCTCCCACAAAGTTGGAATAGTGGCACCATACTCGGGGAGAGTGATAGTAAAACCGTATTCCTTACCATTGTCCTTCATAAACTGAAAAATATCGTAGTCGATATCACAGTAAATCTTGATGTCAGGCTCAACACGCCAATAGTACTCATACTCATCCATAAGATGGTGACGGAAGAAAAATCCCAGCTCGTACCGACACATGTGACGGTAAGGCACAGAGTCGCCGTAAATCACCTTCTGTTCCTTCATCTTCTTGCGTGTCTCTGCGGCACGCTCAAGATCGATCCATTCGGGAAACGACCATTGTTCTTTCGGGATTCTTCCGTACTTTGTCTGGCCAGATACAATCTTCGACGTAGCAGCAATGAAGTCTTCATTGAAGTCATCATCATTCAAAAAAACCCAATCGTATTGGTACTTCCTATTGAAACGATCTTCAACATTGCGGATCAGATCCAACAACCCATTCAAGTCAGAGTTACGGGCAAGTGTAACGAAGGTCGCCTTAACTTTACCCAGCTTACCAGGCTTGACTTTAGACTTCACAGCAGCAGCTGGCGACAGCGGCTTTCGTCCAGAATCCTTGTTTGCAAGGTTAGACACGCCTTGAGACACAGTCTCGTAGGAGGAACCCCGGGATAAGATGTACCCACAGACTATGAGGATAACGGCAAAGATTCCAAACCGAACGAGTCTTGCGTTCAGGCGATTTGCCATGGTAACTAATGTAGAAAACTAAACTGGAAAAAAAACCCTATATTAGTCTTAGAAAACCTGCAAACTGCATATTGCTCCACGACAGAAGAAATTAACGCGTAGGTGCCACGTAGACATGCTCATGCACTAAATATGGCCGGGAATCATCGGGAGCAGGCCCGTTAACAAAAGGTACGCTGACATCCGTTGAAATTAGTGAAGACTGAGGAGAAAAAGCATGTTTTAAAGGTGGAAGGATTAAATTCTCACGCGCCTACTAACGTCATTATACGTGGTGCATGCGTAGACGTGGGGGTGGGCGTGAGGCCTTATTGGAGTCGGTCAGTTAAATGTAGAGACGCTGCTTCCATTATTTCTAATGACAGGTGATGCGAAAAGCCAAAGAAAATAAAGTGGGATAGAAGGGGGCTTCGTATTGTAGCATGAAACAGCAATATAACCTGACTGACTGTGATGATCATTTCGTTTCAATTCTTTTTTTTAATCAGTTCCGTCAGTTCGTGCCTGGAACCACTCTTGGCACGGATTTTTTTGCATCTCTTAGACTGCTTGTGTTACCTGGGCCTACTCACTTTGTTTGTGAGCTTAGATGCCTCGTGATTCAGTAGGACTAAAAACGACAGGGATGTTGAAGCAAATCTCGCAAGGTACGAGTTCTGAAGTATATATTCAATCTATGTAAAGTTCTCCCATCCTTTCATCTTTTCGACGCCGAACACGTCTGCCCACTTCTTCCCGCAAGAGTAGCCACGGTAAGTGAAATCTTTTTTCGGATCGCAATAGCATTTGTGTTCAACACGGTAATCCAAGTCAACAGGGCATTGTGTGTAAACACCATGGCGATAGCCGACATCTTCAAAATAGTGGATCAGATCCTTGGGGAGAAACAACGAGGCCGCGATCAGATGAATGGGGGCATCTCCCCAACGCTCATAGAAGAAACCACCCGCTTTATCTAAATGCTCGAAGTATTCTCGGTAAGGTTGCGAGCGCCAAAAATTGAGGTTGGCCACTTCGAAATTTGACCAATAGTGACATAAATTGTAAGTTTCGCCATTATCTCCTGAAATGAACTCCATCAGGTTGTCATCTGCCACATAGTCAGGGTGGTCTTTTACAAACAGCATCAGCGTTTTCCAAAGCGTTTTAATGGTTTTCTCAAATTCATGGATGGAAATAACAAAACCATAGACTTTATTATGGTCTTGCATGTACTTGAACAAATCGTAGTTCAAATCACAATGAATGGTGGTATCAGGCTCAACGCGCCAATACCAATCATATTCCTCCATAAGTGGATTTCGCCAAAAGAAACCCAGTTCGAATCGACACATATGTCTGTACAGCTCGAGATCTCCGTAGATGATCCCATCTTCTTTCATTTGTTTACGAGTTAACGCCGCCTTTTCTTGGTCGATAAATTCAGGGTACGACCAGTGCTCTTTTGGAATTACACCATATTTCGTTTTACCAGAAATGAGAGCGGTTGTAATTCGTTTGAACTCGTCTGTAAACTCTTTATCGTTTAAGAACACCCAGTCGTAGTGGAATTTGCTGTTGAACCGATCTTCGACACCTTTGATAGAAGCAATGAGCTGGTAGAGATCTTCATTCCGTGCGAGGGTAACAAACGCAGCTCGAACTTTGCCATCAGTTGGTTGATTTGCCGGGTCTCTCACCAAATCAAAATACTTAAGGGCACCGGTTTTAGAGGAGTCATCCAATGGTATTTGTTGTTGGTGCTGCTGCTGTGGCGAATCCTTAATCTCTTGCTGATGCTCAGCCTCCTCAAGTTGCTGAGCTGGCGACTCGTTATCCTTTGCAAGATTGTGTTCTTTGTCTTTCTCACCCTGAGCAATCTGATCCATTACTTGCCTTCCACCGTCATCTTCGACTGGTAAAACGTCGTTGAGAGCTTGTTCCACCTTAGCCTCTGCGTTGGTATCGTCTCGATTAGGTGCAACCACATCGTCCGCCTTCGAAGCGGCCATAGGCGTTTTCACCATGTTAGGCACATACGGGTGAGTGCTGTCCTTCAAAAGGATCACGAGAGTCCACACCACCACGATAGCGCCCACAAGTGCAATAACATTCAGACTTCTGAGTCGCAACATGTGGAGGCGTTATGTTTCAAATTCGCTAGGTGTTTTTTCTTTGCGCGAGGAGATCCCAGAAAGGACGAGTAATTACTGTAAAGAGATATTTGCAAGCACTATGAACTAATGGGAATTATACGCAGTGTACATATAACAAGGTCGGTACGTACAGGGTGAACTGATCCGAGACTATTGCCTGCCGCGGCCGCGCGCTCGCTTACGCGGTGGATCTTCAAAATTCTTGGAGTTTGTGGATTCCTTCCGCTGCTTCTCTTCATGCATCTGTGCGAGCTTCCTCTCAATGCTGTTTTGAGCACGTCCATGATGTTCGTTGAAGTCTAGTTCCTGTTGTTTAATAAGAAGGCGCCAGTCCAGTTTCCGGCGAACAAACTGCTCCATCGACCAATTTTTCCAGACCATTCGCCCGTATTGTGAATCCTTGACTTTTGCTTGTTCTAGCAACATTTCTTGCGCAAATCTATCCTTGAACATTGTCAATAGAACCGTGAAATGCCATAACTTGTCAACGATGTGGGACCCGTAGGAGTTGCACAGCAAAGCAACGACATGACCCAGGAAAGTCAGCAAAAATCTCTTTCGCATGATCTGTTCCTGCTTCGTTTCTTGGGGATCGACAATAAGAGCAGCCTCAACGACATGGGAGAACACGCCATGAAAGCACATTTGAATGAATCGTTCAGTTGGCAATTCCATAAGATTTTGCCAAACTCTTCGCGTAAACCGGGAATCGTACTCAATTAGCTTTTCCAAAAACAACAGCCGACGCCGTTCCTCGGCAGTAGGCCAATCGTCACGGGTGTTGCCGAGTGTCAGCGAGTCTAACTGCAAAACCAGGTCTAACAAATTGGCGGAAAACTTCTCTAATAACTGGCTAATGAGCTCATCCCTACGGTAATTCCCTCTGGCAATCAGGGCGTCGATGACTTTCTGTGCTAAATCAAGATTGGCATTTTCCGCGACGTTGACTAGATTCGGAAGTTCTGGAATAAGCTCATCCAACATCAACTCGACTTCACGAGGCTTCAAGCGGAAGAGAAGTGCCTGGACGATGTAAACTCCCAGAGTTGCCCGGTTGGAAAGTTTGAGAATGCGCAGTTGCATGTAATGGCGGTACAACCGCTCAATATAACGTTGGCGTACCAGCTCCAGCTTAACACAACTTTCCAAAAAATGCGAACCGACAGAATCCGATAAAAGATATTCAATAAACGAACCCTCCTTTTCTGACACTTCTCCATCCTCGAAAATCAGATGCCAAATTGGACGGTCTCTATTTGAAATACCTTCAACTTGAATCAAAAGCTGTAGCACGGGCAGAGC
This sequence comes from Diutina catenulata, assembly GCA_030560525.1. Taxonomy (NCBI): domain Eukaryota; kingdom Fungi; phylum Ascomycota; class Pichiomycetes; order Serinales; family Debaryomycetaceae; genus Diutina; species Diutina catenulata. The sequence goes on from JAKTTW010000043.1 coordinate 52,494, forward strand.
CACTTTGTTGATTGCCAATTCACGCAAACCAGTCTTATCATCCAGTGCTTTCGAAGCAACTTGATCGCAAATGCCCTTGAGCAAAGGTTTAAACGATAAAGGCACCTCGTATGCCCTGCCAAAATCAGCATTGTCCTTGATTTCAATCATTTTACGTGCAATTTTCAGCTTCTTTGAGCGAAGAGTCAGATTCGCCACGACTGTACTGGGCAACTCTTTACCAGCTAACACCAACAACATAAGGCGCAATACATGGGATGCATATGAGTGAATCATTAACTTAGGAGTTTCGGGAATCATCTGCGTGGCAATCTGTTCAAACAAGGATTCGGTGGTCGCATCACCCTCAAATTCTGCCCCAGCTTGCTCCTTTTCCACCAAAGCCGCCCCACGAACTAGTAATGTTTCCAACACATGCGATGAGTATTTTTGGTGCGCTAATGCGGTAAAAAAGGGGGCAACGGCTGCCATTACTTGAATCACCTCGTCATCAGAGCATCCCAACAACAATCTCTCCATTAATTTTGAGCAAATCTGATTTGTCATGAGCTTCAATTCTTTGCCCTTTGCTTCTTCAAAAACACTGTGAATGAATCCCTGGCGATCAAGATCACTCTCAAAAGAGTTGATGTTGAGTGTCTGCTCAGCTTGTTTGAAATACTCCAACTCGTTAGCATCAACAAGCCCAAAGAACACATTGTGGCCATTGGTATCGGATTGGGCTTCCGGTGTAGAGTCTCCGTTTACGTCCCGCTCCGTAGATACCTTTTTTTCCAAGCGACGTCCTCGTGCCATGATGTGTTAGTTTAGCGATGGGCATTATCGCAGTTCTGCGAGCCTATGCGGCGTGCAGGCACAACTTCGCGATGATTCCTATATTTATGATGCGGGCAAATAGAAGTAGCAACCGGTAATTCGAAGCTCAGGAAACTCACTTTATTTTCATAATCATTATCATACGTAATCTACAACTTAGCTGCGGTGGGCAAATCCTTAATAAGACCGAGCGCGATGTGACGAGCAAATGCCATGGTGGTGATCATGGGATTGGCACCAGAGGCAGTGGGCATCGTGGATGCATCGGCAACGTAAACATTCTTGCATTCGAATAAACGACCATTTTGGTCGCATGCACCGTGTCCCGAGCCCTTACCAGTTGTACGGCAGGAAGACATTTGGTGAGCACTGCCGTAAGGGGACCCATACGTGTCAAACGGAATCGCAGCAGCCTCAGCGCGCCATTTCACATAATCAGGGTCAGTGATTGAACGTTGTTCCTTCGGCTTTTCACTCGCAAAACGTGGGGTCCACGACTGAGGCGAAAAGATCTCCTTCGCGCCCTCGATGTACAACACATCGGCTGCACAGAGGAATCCCTCCAACAAGGCGTCGCGATCAAATTTGGCGACATCGTACTCGACGTTTAACGCGCCGTTAGTGCGATCATAAGACACCAGACCCGCACCCTTGTCGCGGGTGATCAACAAAACGATGGACAAGTTGTTGTATTTGCCCATGTTGATACGAGCTTTGTCCAGCCCATCCCAAGGGAAAAAGACCAGCTCAATGAAGGGTGCATGCAACATGGATTCGATCTTACACCCGTGTCCCTTTCCGTCGAAATCGTCAACTTCGGTAATAACCAGGGTCATAATAGACTTGGCGTGAGGCTGCAAGTTGGATTCCCGACCCCAGTCCGCAAAGGCCACAGTAACAGGATGCAACTTGAGATTGGCACCGATGTGTTTGTTCGCGAAACCTGATTTCTGCAACAACACAGGAGTGTGTAAGGAACCTCCAGCTACTACTATCTTTTGGGGACCAGTGATCTTGAAAACAACTCCAGTCGCAGTATCGGTACACAAAACACCGTAAGCTTTACCATGCTTGTGCAAAACTTTTTCCACCTTAACTTGTTGCATGAACTTTACCAAGTTCTCTTCCGCAGCCGGACGAAAGAAGCAATTAGCCGAACCCTGCTTGACTCCAAAACGGCACCCCAAGTGACACATGCCACAGTCGTGCAAAGGAATTCCTCCCGTGTTCTGGTTGACGGGCTTGTGTGCGTAGCCCAACTTCTCTGCACCTTCAAGCAAGGCAGTGTTAGTTACCGAGTGCTTGATGTTTTCGGTCGAAGCACCCATCTTCTTCCAAACGTAGTCAACGCAACGGTCCCACTCATCTGAAGCAACCCAGTCAAGGCCGTGGTCATCATACCACTCCTTGCGAACCTTGAATGGGGCCGGAATACACGCCAGCCAATTAACGGCGGTACCACCACCGAAGGTCAGACCAGCCAAAATCAAAATTTGCTGAGATTTCAGCAAAAGAGCACCCCCTTGTTCGTAAAGAGCTGCTGTCCCATCCTCATCGTTCATAGTAAATTCATCATTCTTGAAGTATTGACCCTTCTCCAAAACCACCAGCTTTACGCCAGCCTCGGCAAGTGTCAGCACCACTACGCCGGCGCCAGCACCCAGCCCAACGATTAGCACGGGCTCCGGAATCACCAACTCGATATTAGAGTCGTGAGGTTTCTCGACAAACAGGTAAACAAAAGGGTCGATGGATTGGCCTTCCAACAGCTCGCGTGATTCTTTCCCAGCATAGCCGATAGCAGAGTAGTGAAGCTCGGGCGCCATTTTAACAAACGTCAGCATCGCAAGCAGGTGTACTACTCTGAACAACTTACGCTTCTGCTCAAGCGGCAGATCCCGCCAATCCTTCAAAACCGCCTCACGCTCTTGCTCGGACATTTCGGTGATGAGGGTGGTAGTCTTGGTGATTGCGGGCAGCAATAATCTCAGTCCCAACACTTTGCAGAGTAATACCAATTGTTGGACCGAACTAACACACTGAAGATTCAACTGCTGGCCAAGATAATCTCTGAACCGTGCAATCTCACTGGGTTTTTTGTAGCTATCCAAATATTCCTGCAACCTTTCCTTTGGAAAGTCGGGGTGCAAAACTGGGGCAATCACCTCGGGCAGACACCCGTGGATGATGCCGTCACAAAGGGCCATCAAGATATCTAAATGTTCGGGTTCGACTTTGTCAAACATTTGGGTCTATTGATTTTCAAATTGGAGCAATTCGCTTCTTATAAAAAAGTGGGGTGCAGCCTAAACGTTTTCATATGCCAGTTAAAATTATGCACTAAAATGGCGATAGAATGTCCCCGATTACTGCAGCCGCGTCTTTTCCGTGGAACGGATCGCAAATTGTTCCGTCCGGCAACGTGTCATGGGCGACCGTCGGTGATAATGTCTGATTAACGGGGTAATTATGGGTGGGCGCAACCGTTGCTCGCGCGCAGGACGAGGAGTTCGATACCTATCATATAGGAATCAGGCCACACCTACGGTCTAGGCCGGCACCATCCTGCTCCTCAACCATGTGAACTTGACCAAGCTCATCGTACGATAAATTTACATTTCACCTTGGTTCTCTATCAATTTGTACAATCGTTGAGATGCATTAGCGGGGTACATGTGAAAATGGAACGACTTACGAATGAGGTGAGAGATACGTGGAATTAATGGCAGCAAGAAAGAGGGCGATAGTCAGCTACAAACCTCAAGGGTGGGTGTAGGTTGAATTTCATGCATTTGAAACAAAACTCTTTACATATAATGCTTGTTGCATCGAGTAGCAACGAGGGTTGCAACAATCTTTCGACGATATTCTTGTGAAGTTGATACACATCCACATCCTCGTCGATACAAGTAGCCAACCCATCACAGTTACCAATTCGATAATGTTCCTACCCCACCCGTACTATTGATTCAAAAGTGGCAAAATCTCTATATAAAATGAGTGACGAACCCCTCACAAGAAAAAACCTCGCGTCCGCCCTTACGAAAAATTAGCTCTTTCTTACATACGTTCTCGTTCTGTAAACAACGAGGCTAAGTATTCCTGTATATAGGAGACAAGGTGACCTCCAGATAACCCGAAACCAGCCACCTTTTATAAATAAGAGTTAACTACCTAACAGAGAACACTTCAGTATGGCTGCAGTTTTATATCGGGTAGTCCTTGTTTTTTTTTGCTTGGCGACGTTATTGCTTTCAGTGATGGCTTTAATTGGGTCGTATCAGAACGCTGACTGGTTAACTCAAACCTATCTCATTGATTTTCAATTGACAGAGTTAGATTTGAAGGCGATCTTCAACAAAATAGACAAACGAGACTTTGTTGGGCCAAACAGATTGAACGCTGCTAACATGAATAAACCATCCGTTACCATGGTTAGTTTTGAACCCTCAAGCGTTACAAGAGTGCAGAGAGATGTCATAGGGTCTTTGATCACGGAAGCCAATGGCCAAGTCAAAACCCTTGGGGCGGCAGCAACCGAAGCGCTTGCTCAAGGCAACACCGAGCAGCTTGGTGCAATCGCAGCTCAGGCCACAGAGGCGCTTATTCTGGCGGCTGGCCTGCTTAATGATGCAGGTATCCACAATGTTGATGATGCGATTGAAGCTATCACCAAATCAATGACTTACCGTGATTTAGGACTTGCGGATGTTTATCTGGTAAGTTATTGGGGCTACTGCCGTGGCTATTCGAAGGCTAATACGACGAAGGATAAGTCTCAGAACGAGAAAATCCCGTTTGATAACAGCAAAAGCAATTTCACATGGTGTTCTCCGCCTAAAGCTGGGTTCAAGTTCGATCCGCTTGATGTTATTAAAAACGAGATCAACAATATCATCGATGGTAACGTTCAAGGTGGCCTTGTGGGTATGGTACCTGATTTGAGTGCCGATGAGAAAAACTATCTCAAAGTTCTTGTGGACAATCTTGATTATGACATTCTCAACTTACCAAATGATTTGGAAAAGAACTTGTCTATGCTTCATACGGCCACCGTTGCGTCTATGGCGTTACTTTTCGTTGTCGTGGTATTTGCTTTTCTCGAAATGGTTTTGCAAATCCTTGGAATGTGTTGCGACCCTCAAGCATGCTGGTCAAGTTGCTTGAATGGAACCTTTCAATTTTTGCTTTTCCTACTTTCAATCGTGTCATCTGGTTTGACTACAGGCCTCTACATTTTTGTTCGTGGCAAAGTGAATGACGTGACTGGTGAATTTGGTGTACACTCATACCTCTCCATAAACTTCTATGCGTTCATGTGGTCAGCCTCCGTTTCAGCTTTGTTGTTGTTAGTATTCAGCCTTTTGGGTCATTGTTGCGGTTGTTTTGGTGGTCGAACGAGATACCGTTCGCTACCTCCGCATGAAATGGAAAAGTATTAAGCGCTAGTGTTTCTTCTCTTGGTTTAGATTTATGGGTTACGGTTAGGTTTCAACGATTTTCGAAAGGTACTTCCAATATAGACACTTTGTGTGCTTCGGGCATTATTAAAGTTCAAGCTGCAGCTTGATTTTCTCTAGCAGGTGTACGAGCGATGTTCCAGCTATTGAAAACCAGTATATGTATTAGCTGGGTCGACGACATTCCTCAACCTGTGTTATTTTGGTCCTTCTCACCCGAACGGAGATGACAGTCCACTATTTCGACACGTAGATTCATATTCAAAAGTTATTTGATATATTTCGGTATTGTTGCAGCGCAGATTTCGAGCTTGCGTCGGAAATACAACTCCAAGTGCGAGAAGATGTGGGATTGAGATAGGAAACTGCGGTTATCTTTCTTCCTATACCGTTTGTTAACTTCAGGAAAACACAGTAAACTTCGGTCCCCGCTTACTGTTTTTCTGGGCTCCGGAGCCCCGACGGAACATCCGACAGGCGACCCGGACCACACCGCGCAGGCCCATCTTATGCAGCTTCTAACATCTTTGCTACAACACGGCAAAGCTCTACAGCTCCATGCATAAAACGACCGTATTCGCTGCCATAAGACGTAAATACTTATTCGATCAGCTATGGATCCGCGACCTCCAATCGTCAAATCCCTCGTACATGAGGTGGTGATGGTTTTTCTCCTTGTCATGTGCCAGTTCCTCTGTCAAGGTGGTATCACTATGGCTCTTACCCCAATGAACATAGTCATGGAATCCTTTGGTTCCCATGACGCAGCGATTCGGGTATGGTTTATGGGCCTGTTTGCTCTCACTGTTGGTACTTTCATTTTAATATCTGGTCGCCTTGGTGATATCTACGGTCTTAAGTTGGTGCTTTTAATAGGATGGGGTTGGGTTTTTGTGTGGTCTCTAATCGCCGGATGCTCGGTATACACGAATCTGGTCATTTTCTACATCATTTGTCGTGCGTTCCAAGGGATTGGATTCGCATTGTTGATGCCGTGTGCTCTTGGGATTCTAGGCACGGTATACGATAATAACAGCCGGAAAAATTTAGCTTTCGGATTAGTGGGCGCCGGGGGTCCCACAGGTGCTACTATCGGCGCTTTAATGGCGGGTGTAGTTTCACAACTTGCCTGGTGGCCCTGGGCTTATTGGTTGCTTGCTATCGTCGCTGTTGTATTTGGCGTCGCCCTGTGGTACTTCGTTCCAAATGTCAACGAGTTACAACATCATTCACACGCGAAACCCAAGTTTGACTTCATTGGGGCTGGGCTTGGTGTATCGGGGCTTGTTCTCTTTAACTTCGTGTGGAATCAGGGCCCTATTGTTGGATGGAGCACTGCTTATATTATTGTGCTCCTCGTCGTCAGTGTTGTCTTCATCGTCGCATTCTTCTGGGCCGAATTATGTTACGTCAAGCATCCACTTTTGCCGCGTTCAATATTCAACCGCCGCATTGGATTGGTCTTGGCATGTATGGGACTTGGCTGGGGTTCATTTGGAGTCTGGCAATACTATTACTGGAACATCATTCTTGATCTACGCAAGTACACTCCGGTTGAAGCTGGGTTGACTTATATACCCTTTTTTGTTCTTGGGACGATTGCTTCGTTGACGGTTTCTTGGATCATCAAATTAACTAAGCCGAGTTATCTCATTATGTTTTCCCTGTTGGCATTCATGGCCGGGGCGATCATGTTGGTAGAAACTCCGGTCCATCAATCGTATTGGCAGATGACATTTGGTGTTCAGTTCATTTTATGCTGGGCGATGGATTTATCTTTCCCAGCAGCTGGAATTATTTTGAGCAACTATTTACCTCTCCACCACCAGGGAATGGCAGGTTCACTCTTGTCTACGGTTGTTAACTACCTGGTGTCAATCTTTTTGGCTATGTCTTCAACAGTGGAGATTGAAACATTGAAAAACACACAAGACACCTTGAAGGCGTTTCACGGTGCATTATACTTCAGTATTGGCGTCGCTGCTCTTGGGGTTCTTTTTGCCGCTGTCTTCATTTGGGTCCAACGAAACGATGATGTGGGAGCTCTGTTCACTCCCCCTGACTCATCGTCTGATAACGAGAAAACAAGCATGGAGCACGAGAAAACACGACTGATACTAGTCAACGATTGAGTAGCATACTAAGAAGGCATGGAATTTTTATAGACGACAAACTGGTATTTGTTGGTAAACACTTAATATTATACACGCATCTGGCTGGCTTCCAAATAGAACTTGAAATCGTTAGGGAAAAGCTCCTCCTGAGCTGCTGGGTGTTATTTCAAGATCAACAATCCCTAGTGGAACACCACTTTTTTAAAACTGGTTTGCTGCACTGGTGCGGTTTGCGCGTTCGTTCTGCAAAAAGGGCACACGCATAGCAGGAGCCCAAGGTACCGTTTTTGCTCGCACATCGCGCTAAACACCACTCCTCCTGTGATACTTTCCTTATTTGGAGTGATTAATTTGCTATCATCTCCAAAAGCCTCTTCCCTGGTGTCTCGATTCACTTAGGAATGGCTCCTTCGCTGACCTCACCATCGGCGCCGTCGCCGGCTCCAGAGACGACTGCTGAGGCACCACTGCCAATAAAGAAAGAAAATGGTGTGGTACAAGTTGCGTCAACACTGGCCACTGTTACTCCTAGCAACGGCGCCTCTAACAGTTCTGGTGCTAAATCCGGCAAAGACAAGCATAAAAGCACTAAACGAATGGAGCTTGAACAATTAATGCGTGAATTTCAACAAAAGTTGGGCTCGGACTGGGAAAAGTACCATGAGGCGCTTTCATATTACTTGATTGGTAAATTATCACGGCCTGAGCTCGTGGAGACGATTACACCTTTGCTAGAAAAGGAAAATCTCACTCACTACCACAATAAGTTGTTGCTTTTACAGATTGCTAACTCAACCAAGGAGGGTCCCCTTGACTTTCTGGGTATAGACGATTTTGCACTCTTTTGGAACAAAAAGGCTGTCAAACCTCTGAAAGTGAAACTGACTCAATATGAAAAATTTAAGCAAAACATCATGGGACTTCCCATCAAGGAAAGATTGCGGATCAAGTCAATTCAGCGTGAGTCGGGGAAGCAGGGCAAACTTAATGCAGGGATCACCTTAACCCGTCACAACTTGTTGCCTAAAATTCCTATGATTCAAGATAAAGATCAACAACAGCTACACGTGAACTCATTAGTTCAGTGGCAACAAGATGTTGTCAATGGCATAAACACTCCTATATGCACGGATAATTTTGAGCTTCCGGACTATGAGAACTTGTCCCGGCGAGTGCTTATGACAATGAGAGAGTACGGGCTTACTGGGGGAGTCAACGGTCCTGTGTTGGAGGTCATTCTTCTTGGGCTTGAACTGTATCTCAAAAACATAATGGAGAAAGCCATCGACGTTGCCAAGTATCGTGAAAACAAGTACACCAACAATGATTACATCCCGCCACCTGGGACGTCCGGGCCGTATGGTGATACCGAATCTCGCAGTGTACAAGCACTGCCAACGAAGAGACGCAAATTGGAAGACCCACTGGTGGGTTCGTCAAAGAAAGATATCACCCTTTCAATTGAAGACATGTATGAAACGCTCGAAATGTTTCCCCACTTGATCGAACCTTGTGGTGCAAAATATCGCCTCCTGGGTGTTATGCTCGAAAACGACGACACATCGAGTCAATTGTTGGATTACACATTACCTGACAAAATGCCCGTGAATGTGGGTCGGCGCGATAAAGACAAACCTGATGACAATAAACCCTCGGCTCCCGAAGCCACTCCAGCCCCTGCGCCGCCGTCGGATGCCCATGTTGGAACGTCCGATGACCTCAAATGGGTGTTGCATGATTTGATTACCACTATGTAACAATTTTTAACCAAGCAGTCAAATATGGACTAAATCCGAAACATAGTCGACGTGAAATGGAACTTCCCCGGGAATGATGTGTTTCAGTTGTACTCGAAATCTAAAGTTTTTACCTCTATCTACAGAAGCATGTGTATTCAGGTTTTCTTCAAAGGCACTGCGTGAATTTCTTCCAAGCGAGTTAAAACCGCTTGTCGTTCCAAATCGATATCATCGATTTGGGCTATAATCAACAGTTTAGCTTGAACAAGTCCATCGTAAATCAATTCATCAGATATCGAAGAAGTGCTGAAAAGGTACACGTGCCGGGTTCCTTCGGGGAAATGAATTTCAATATCTGATACCAGATGAAGTGTCGCCCAATGTTGTCGTGACATGGTTACACACACCGGAGTATGTTTCTGGTCAAGAATTTCGATCATTCGTGACGTAATCGAATCATCGAGTAGTTGTGATTGCCAGAACCCAATTACAATATCTTCTCCGCGGTTGACCTCGTCTAGGAGGGTTGTAACAAGATCAAAGGAAAATGACAGTGTTACTTTGTTAAACAGATAGCTGACCCCACCACAATTTAAAGTTGAATCCGACGTAGAATTGGGGTCGATCACATAGACGCGAATCACGTTTTGTAGATTCATGATCGAGTTATCAAGACTTGCAATATGACCGCGCTTGGTTTTGAGTCTTTGCTTAGCATCTGTAACCTGGGAAGTTGCCTTTTCCACCTTAGCTTGCCAATTGCTTTTAACCAAATCCACCTTCGCGATCTCCGCATCGTGGTGAGTCAAAGCAGCGCGCAAATCTGCTACCATCGCAGGATAGTTCGTATCCAGCTCACGGATCTCCTGGATACCAGTTTTCAAACGTACGTTCTTTTCGCGTTGATGTCGAAGTTCTGTTTCGATGGCTGATATTCTTTCAGTAGAAGCATTATCTTGGCATAATTTTCGAGCTTCCTCCTCCCTCAAAATGGAAACCCGTTGTTTGAGAATACTAGTCTTCTTGCAAAACAAGTCCTCTTGATTTTTCTTCTCGTTGTCGAATTTACGTTGAGAAATTTCGCGTTGAGATTTCAACTCCAACAATAGTTCTTCTTTACGAAGAAGAAGAGCTTCAAAATTGTTATCAAACCCGGGGTCATTGTAGGAAACTGCTTCAGCGAGAAGCGAGGTGCATTCGCTTGAAAAGTGGCGGAATTGATCATCAAGTCTAGTCTTGTGATTTTCATTGGCGACCCTTCCCTCTTGTTCATACCTTTCAACACGCCCAACGCACTGAACACTGATAGAGTCAAACTCAGTCTTGCGCTCCTTTACAGCTTCTCTTGCAATGCGGATTTCTTGATTTGTTTTCGCTAGATGGCGACGCTGAGCATCCAATTCGCATTCAAGCACTCTGCGAGCCCTCGTTAAATCATCAACTTGATCTTGGATATCAAGTTTAGGGGCTGGTTTGTGGTTTGTACTGGAAAGGTGTGGAAGTTTCGGCGGATTGGCTCCAGTCAAGCAGGATTCGTTTGTCAGGGGTACGTCCATGAGATCAAGGAAAAGCGAATTCGGAGAAGATATAGTGGGGGCTGCTGGTATTTGGGTGTTTTCACAGTTTGCCACAATACGGAATGTTGGGGGTGGAATCCTCAGCGAGTAGCCACAAGCGTCATTGGCATCAGCCTGCAGCTGCTGGGAGCAGCTAGTCGATCCATAGCTTTTCGGCCGTTTCAGTGACTCCTGGTTGGTGGAGTCTTTGAGTACCCGCTTTCTTGATGGTAGCATAAACTCGCAGCAGTTCTGCCAATTCCAAATCAAAAACAGAAGCACCGAAAGAATCAGAACCGTGGCGCCTGAAAAAAAGAGGACTTTCGGCGAGACACCTGGGACTCGAATTATGTGGAAGACTTGGTAAAGGAACTCAATGATGGAGACCGAATGATCAAGAACGCTTAACAGCTTCTTTGTTGATTTGAACGAGTCGAGAACTCTGTAAACATGATACCTGCATGTTAACTATATGCCGTATTGGCCCGAGTAGAACTAACGGAATGCCCTAATCAACAACCTATCGTTTTGGATACTCATTCTTAACTAATAAAGCTAGCTGCTCGAAGGGAAAAAGGCAGCAGAGGATACTACTTTGATTGTTAATCAAGTTTGAAGCCTTTAAAACGTGTGCATTTCGTTTCAGTCAATTCTGTCATTAGATGTGATAATATCAACATGTTTCAGATCTACAACTCCTGCGTCAAGCACGATATTGTTTCTTGATAACCATCATGCGAGAAATTTATATGTGCTCGTGTACATTGTAGTGAAGCTTGATTATATTTCTTATATCAGAAGCAGACTTGCTTGTCGTAAATCGTTAATTATGCTAAAATCCAAGCGAACTCATGATACCATAGCCAACTGTGAAAATGACCACGAAAGCAATAATAGACGCCGGTACTCCACGTGTAATGAAAATGTTCACTGTCAAGTAGTTTTTGCCGACTTCATCACGCATGGAAATCGCTGTCACATTGGGGAATCCCAGAGTAGGCAAGCCCATTGCTGTTGAGGCAATGAGTGCGGTACCCATGATCAATAACTGAGGGTGAGGAGTAGGTAACAGTTCACCTACCTGCTTCACCAAAGGTATAATAATCAAGGCAGCGACAGTGTGCAGCACGAAAGTTGCAAAAACGAGCACTAAGGCACCAAAGATGATGAGAATAACGATTGCTGGGTAATCTTCAATTCGGCGTTGCAACAGGATAGCGATGGTCTTCAATAAACCCAGGGACGTCACTGCTTTACCGAGAGCCAAACCACCCATCGCTAAAAGCACAATACCCCAGGGGAAGTTATTCAAGTCGTCCACCTTGAGCATGCCTGTACCAAAAAAAAGGACAATGGGGATGATAGCGATAATACCAGACTCACCGAAAGTGTCTTCGATTTGAGTAAGAACGCACCAGAGTATAATGGTAAGAACAGTAACGATCGTAACATACCATTGCTTCGCGGTGAATTTATCCTTAATCGGCGTAAACTTTTGTAGTTTAACTTTGTGCATCTTGAAAGTAAGACATAGCAAACCCCAAATAGCTACCAAAACAATGATAGAAACAGGGAGTGCCACTGCAAACCAGTTGCCCCACCCAGGATTCGGAACCATAGCAGCAATAGCAATCACATTTTGGGGAGAGGCGATGGGAGATGCCATACCAGCCACATTTGAAGCAAGTGCTACGCCCAAAACAAGAGCTTGGGCGAACGCCAGCTCTGTGGGTAAGGTGCGCAACATGGGCTGGATTAACAGATAACACAACACTGGTGCGGCAACGTTCAGAATCCACATAGCCAAGAACAACAGCACTGCCATAATAGCTAATAGTACATTGCGAGGCGTAGTGCCAGCAAATGCAAGAATCCACAGAGAAACAACCTTCGCAACGTTATATTTTGAAAGGCCGGCAGCAAGTGTAAACCCTCCTAACAACATCATGATAACCAGTGACCACATAGTCAGCAAAACATAGGCCAGGGCATCGGCAGCCGACATAGGTTCATCCGTTCCGGGAACCTTGATGACCTTACACGTCACACACAATAATGGGACCAACATCGAGGTTGTGTAAAGAGGTAATGCTTCTGAGGCCCATAACATGGCCAGTGCAACCAACACAGCAAGGCATCTACCTTGAACTGGATCATTAAAAGTTTTAATTCCAACAAGAAGTCCAAATGTTAAGATTGTGACAGCTAACTTCAACACTTGCCACAGAGCAAACAGGGTAGGATAAGGAATAGTATCATGGCCGAAACAGGTGAATGGCAATTTGAAATACAGCAAACGCAAATACATCATACCATTTTGGTTCCCTTCATCACCCATCCGCGCACCCTGAACAGCATCGTCATCCAAATGAAGCCCATACAGTCTTTTCTCAAGAGAAAGCAAATCTTTCCAGACAGTGTTACGCTCCCAAACAATGTGTTCCCTCAATGACAGCTTGAGCTCATTTTTCACCAGCTCCAAATCAGCTGTGGTGGTTTTAGATGACATCCGTCCCAGCAACAAAGCATAAACTTTGACCATCTCATTCAAACGTTGCTCTAAAGCCGTCATGGTGTCGGTTGCAAAAACGCGGCAATTCAAGGGCAACCATTGGGTGACGAAGTCCTGCTTAGTTGCATACTTGCACGTTTTGTCAAACTTTTTAGTGATCTTTGTGAAAGCGATTTTGTTGAGCTCAATGTACAGCTTGAGTTCCAGTAAACAGATGAAGATCTGAGCGGCTTGACGCTTGAGGGTGATTTTCGTTTGCTGTTTCACATCAAAATCAACATGCAGTAACAAAGCAGAGTTTTTATCGTGCTCATCATCGTCGTCCTCATCGTCATCTTCATCGTCGTCCTCTTCTTCAGCAGCAATGTACGGTTGCTTCTCGAAATCATGATCCTGGTCGACGTGATTGATGGTATCAAATACCAGGGCGTTGGTGATTGTGCGAGACAACGTTGAGCGAACATTGTATTGTTGATGTGCGTAATTGTAATCGGGCTCCTGATAAGCCTGTGTGAACCGAAAAACGCCATCGACATCAATATTCATTTTGTGAAGATCTGCTAAAAGATGATTGTAATTTTTGAAGATCTCCTTCTCCTTAGCATCATAGAACTCAGCTACTTTAGCAACCTCAACTATCAACTGCTTAGCAAACACCTTGAGAGCGTCGAAGCTAGGCAGTTGAGGGTCCTTGTAATCGTCATTCGAGTTTTGAGAACGAAAGGTGACTACATTCGTCAAATCGTAACCAGTCTCTGCCACATCCAGCGCTTTCTCAATTTTGCCATCTTCCTCTGATGACGTACCGGCTTCGAGGTCCTCAACTTTGTTCTTCTTAAGCTTTCGGAATATCCGCAGACGTAAACCCTTCTCCCCTGGAGTCTCCTCAGGGATATTTTCAGCGGCTTGTCGAATCAGTTCCCGGAACTTCGCCAGGTCCACAAGTTCTGAGATCGTCATGGGCGAGCCGACGTCAACCAGGCCGTCTTGAGGAGCTGAATACTCGAGTTGGTCTTGTTGGAGCTTATAAATAAGTTTCTTGAGTGTCAGATAAGCCACATAATGGTCTTGCCACTCAGGCACCACATTGAATTTGAGCGAGTGTGAAAACTTCATACAATGACACCAATAGTTGGAGGGAGCGGGGTTTTTCTATATCGCAAAAAAAACGAACGCCGAAACACATCACTGTAGGAGTTTTATTATTTAGAAAATTTAACGCTGCAGGAGGTTGGACGGGCATCTCCAGAAGGCAAACATTGAATAGCAGGCTTCACTCTGTACACACATGTTCCTGAACTACTCAATATTGATAGTGAATCAAGAAGCTTAATAGCCAGGCCCGCTACAAATCCAAAATACCCTTCGAGTAAAAGGTCGTGTGACCTTAAACCTTCATCGCCATGCCTGCATATCTGCATTACGCTGGCAAGAACAAACCATAGTGCCGCGTCGTTAATGATGCTGCCATGGTCAAGACGAGCCATGACTTGAATGGTCATTTCGTCGGGACGTCCAACGTCATGTTCCGTCCTTGTAATGATTCGATTACTAATGATTTTGAACCTCAGCTATCGACACCTTCCATGAGACCATGACATCTGCAGTTCGCGCATGGACTTGCACAAACGATCAAAACGAGCCCACGTGGGGTTGTATACATCTAGTAAGCGAATGGATAGGATGGAACTATTGAGGACAATCATATCCCAATTCGCAAATCGTCTTTTGGTCAAACATTTTAGGAAAACAAGTAAAGGTCGCTGTAAGTTTCAGTCGAGAACCTCTTCACCTTCGTGCATTCGTAGGATCATGGCTGTTCTCGAGGAAGTTTCTGGTCCCTAGAGTTTCGTGGCTGGCATCGAAATAGAAGCGGTTGCAATATCAAAATTCAGACTTCAATCCCCTTCATGATTGTTGGCGAGCGACTTCAATACTTCATTGAGGCGGCAGATTAATTGTTAGCAACCACGATCGTAGCGCTATGGTATTTCATATCTCCAGTGTAATTTAATCGAACTAGAAATTTCCGGCTTTTTTATTTATTATATATCTTGGCGAAAGTGGCTGAATAAAGCTTGAATTTTAAGTAAGTCACCACGTGGGCCATAGAATTTTTCGACTTGAAAGTTTACGGGCTCAAAAATGGGGGGGGTAACAAGAGAAGCGGGCGAATGGTGGGGTGCTAAAGGCGTACCTTGTTCAGTCGCTAGTTGTTTCAATTCATGAGCCTCCTTTTTCAATTCAAATACGTAAGTCACCCAATTATCTTTTGGAGTGGAAAAAAAATAGTTCTGCTTCAGAGCACAGGGGGTCACCAACTTTTTCGAAGCACTCTGGTTGATTATTTTCGATCCCAGTTTGGCTCATCCTTGTGCGTTGCATTCTTTTTCAGTCGTCATCTAATACGTTGTTGGGAAGAGAGTAGGTATTGAATGATGCACGTATACATCACTTCATAATTCTTGGCCACGCTCTTGGCAAAACGTTGGCATGAAAAGAGCAAATCTTTTGGGAGTGTTGAAGGTAGAATAAATGTGTGTGTGAAAGTACCAAAACTCCGGTTCTGTTGCTTTAGATTTGGCCCTGGTCTATACGTTCTGGTATGTATTGTGTACTTTTCAGCCCGAGCCACTGTGTGGTTCTTGAAAGTTTCAAGTAAACCAAAACAAGGGTATTCGTAACTCGTAGAACACAGAATGGTTCAACGTCATTGAGTTGTACGCTGATCTATTCCGATATTATCTTCAACTTCTAAGCGAGGTTTAACTGAAAAACTTTGCAAGGTATGCAATTTTTTAAAAAGATTGACAATTATAAGAAAAAGCTCGATCGAATCACATCTTTAACGCCACCCAGACATCCATTAATTCCAAAAAATAGTGGTTGCTTTCAGCTGATGTATGTATCAGCACAGTACTGTACCATATGTTGCGCAGGATACCGATGTGTTTACAGTGATCTGATGTCGCGGACTTTGGGGCGCGCATTGATATGAAAACGACAAAACGGCATACGTGACATATTCGATGGAGGCGTTCAGTAAAAAGGTACGAACCTTCGACGCGTTTCCTAAGGTGGATGCTCAACATACTCAAAGACTGGAGAGGGGAGGTGCTCACACTATGCTCACATTGTTGTGTTGCTTACTTATAGGGTGGGTAGAGTTTGGGGCCTACCTCGGAGGCTACATAGATAAACAATTCGGCGTTGACCCCGTGATACAACAGGAACTTGCCATTAACGTCGATATGTTGATTGCGATGCCATGTGACAACTTGCACACCAACGTGAGAGATTTGACTAATGATCGATTTTTAGCCGGAGAAACCCTCAACTTTTTGGGTCTGGACTTTTTTACACCACAGTCATACCGAATCAATGTTGTGAATGAGCAATATGCTGCCCCTGAGTTTGATACTGTATTTCGCGACTCGGTTCGTGCTGCTTTTTCGTACTCAGGGGTGAAGGAGAATACGAACGCCGAAGCATGTCACATTTTCGGTCTGATTCCGGTTAACCACGTCAAAGGTGAGTTTCATATAACCGCGCGTGGATTAGGTTATCGGGATATGAGAGGTCCACGTATACCTACGGAACTGCTAAACTTCTCGCATGTCATTCAAGAGTTTTCCTTTGGTGATTATTATCCTTATTTCAACAACCCATTAGACGGCACAGGGAAGGTCACGGAGGATAACTTACAGCGTTACAATTACTTTACAAACGTCGTACCGACACATTACGAGAGATTGGGTCTTGAGATCGATACCTACCAATACTCATTGACAGAATTCGCAAAGACTTGTCCGAAGGATAGGAATGGAATAGTGACAGGCATCCCCGGGATTTACTTCCGATATGATTTCGAGCCACTACGATTGGAAATCATTGAGCGTCGTCTCGGATTTCTTGCATTTGTATCACGTCTCGGCACAATCGTCGGTGGGCTTTTGATCGTTGGTAACCACTTTTTCCGACTCTATGAGCGGTTGTTGGCATTAGTTTTCGGAAAAAAATACGTAGATAAGGGTAAAGAGAGATCGAACGAAGGCATCATCCCTCTGAAGATCTAATAAATACATAAGTCATGTGGGCGAAGCTGTAGCGGGAGCGCCTCACTACTCTACATATATATGACCTACCACAGTATCATGAAACCCCGTGCGGAGTCAACGTCATATATGCATAGTGGCTGCATTCTTTTTTGCGCGTAAACTACCGTTACAGGTATGGTGCGCTACCCCGCGCGCGCCAACTTTCCTATCAAGTATGGTTTTACTTTGATTGGTGATTCGGATCTTGCCAAGCCCCAAAGCCCACTGCATTACCGGCGTTTTGCCAGAGAGACCACGTCTTACTACCAAGTAATCCGAAAACTTCCAGTGAACTTTTTGTGTAAGAACCGTGGGCGCTAAAGTCGATTCAGCTTTATGCCTTTGACGAAGATCAAGCGAAGCCGGAAAGGATGCCATGCGTGCAAGGAAAACAAAATGAAATGCGATGAAACTAAACCACTGTGCGGGTTTTGCCTCAAAAATGGCAGGAAATGTGACTATTCGTTAAAATTGTTGTGGGGCGGACGGCCCGTCCGAACCAACCCAGGCCGCGAGCAATACACTCCTGCGACATACCGCAAAAGAAAGCTTAAGCAAGAACCTGGCTCTTCCAACAAGGCTGCGCGAACAAATACTAGCGTTTCGAATCGGCTGGCTTTAGAGACTCAGTCACCTCAGCGAATAAATGGCTCATTCCCTTCAGCCGCTGAGACAGCAGTCTTAGAAAAGTCACAGTTATCACATTTGGTAGATTTACAGCCTGATAATTCACCACCCTACAACCCTAAGACTGTTTCACTAGCCAATAGCATTTTGTTGTCGGACTCGCTGGAGGGGGGGATAAAAGCCGACGAAATCTCCCTCAAGACAACTCAAGTCATCACTGACCCCTCCATTGCTGCCTCAGGTAGTGCCAACCATAATGATGGATTGCTCACGCATTGGCTGTCACCAACCGACTCAAAATGTGGTAATGCAATCGGCAAGGCTCCTCTGTCAAATTCTTCGGATTCGTCTAAGCTGATTTTACTCAACGATGATTGGGTCTCCATGGTTCAAGACACCCGAATGCGCGCCATTGACTCTCTGCTCACGGCGACACCCATTCAAACTGTTGATGACTATCTTCTCAATTATGAAGAGGATAATGCTCGAGTTGAAGTCCTAACAAACTTTATCGGCGACACTTCGTTTCTGGCCTTGGACGATAGTGTTACACTGTACCTGGTGGCACCGCCCATAGATGGTCACTTGTCTTCAACGATACCGCCTCTGCTTATGCCGTGGCCTGAGCTCCTATTGAATGTACCGTATTATCGCAAGCTTCTACATTTTATGGTCACTGAAGGTTGTACACATTTAATCCCAGCACCATGGTGCACCCAGTCAGAAAATCCGTTCCAGACACTTCTACCCAGAATGGCTATGGAATTCCCCCTGGTTTTGACTACGATTCTCGCGTTTGCTTCAAAATTGCGAACTAATATACTAGGCTACGACGAATCGCCTAACGAAGTTCGTGATCATTTGCTCTCAAGGCTGTGTACTCAGCTCATGAAATTGCTCGGTGACAAGGACACAGCCTACTCGGAATGCACACTAGCAACGATTTTATTGCTTTCGCTGTATGAAGCTTTTGATACGCGTGATATGGACCGGCATCGACTCCACGCTAGAGGAGCTCGTAAAGTAATTCGGATGCGGTTGCGTCGTGGTCACAGGGTAAACGAAATACTGTACTTTCTTTTGCGATGGTTTTTGTATCTTGATGTGGTGGGATCACTCTCGACAACAACTCATCATCAAAAATATATTGCGAATCACGAGGACACCTCTATTGTGGACCAGTTGCGAACATACAAAGGAGGTATCGATCACTTGACTGGTATGGAGACCGAGTTATATCCTCACTTTTCGCGGATCCTGGCGCTCATTCGCACAACTCAACAATTTTATCAACGAACAGGTTTATCGGCAGCACCATTTACAGTCATCGAGGAAGCTATCGACATCAAGGATGCGATTGATAAAATTGCAATCCAAGAATTAACACCTGATGAGGGTGACATAATCTTGGTGTACACAAACCGTCTATTCTGCAATATGGCACTTATGAATCTTTATCGGCGGGTTCTAGGAGTCTCGCGCCATACCCTACGAGTGCAGAGCGTGGTGAGTTCCACAAAAGACATACTTTCGAGACACATTGAGCCCAAACTGCCCGCGGGTTTGTGTACCGTGTGTTGTACATTCATTATTGCGTGTGAAGCTTTAAATCCTCAACATCAGGAATTCTTTTTTAGTCGTTTGGAAGCGCTAGCACAAATGGGGAATGTAAGCGCAATAAAGGGCCTCCAAGTAGTAAAACGTTGTTGGTCTACAGGTGAGGACATGTCTGAAGCAGCACGCATGCTCGACATTGATGTGACTCTTTTATAAACTATAAATGAATTGCACTTAAGCGTTGTTTATAGTTAGATTGATATAGCCAAGTAAGGCCAACCTATTTGTAATGTCAAAAAATGTGATGATCCCTTGCCATTAAAAGGTAACAAGCATTTTTTTCCCACGCGTGTGAGTACTATTTTATGCGTGATGAAATCCATCGATCGCGATCGAAGAGGAGCGCAAGGGGTAATCATGAGTAAGCCTGAGGGTTATGATAAGCTCTGCTCCGATATTGAGCGGCTGCATGAGTTTCCTGGAGACAATGAGATGCAAGAAAAAGTGATAAAGCGTTGCGTGCTGTATCTTAAACAGAATCTGGCTGGGCGCCATTGGTTTTGTGATAAGTACATGTTTCCGATGGCGACACATTGCCTTATATTGTTTTCATTCAACGCTCGTGGAGTGTTGGAAAAGTTCAAACCAGCAATGGAACGGAACTTAAACGAATGTCCAGCTTGTTTACGCCTGTTCAATAATCTGAAGCTGTACCTACGCATCACATTCTCAATGGTTCGAAGGATCCCAATGCAACAGGTTATGCAATTTATGGCGATAATTGTTCGATGGGAAGCCGAAAGAGTGGTGGCAGTTTTGCAAAACGACCACAGTGATGATGATACTGTTCGTAACGCTCTAATGGCGATGATGTATGATCCCCAGCTATTTCGTATTTCTACGGAGGCCAACCAAGAGAGTCTTACTTCAGATCAAGCTACTGAACTCAGAGAGCTATGGTTGACTCGTGCCCGCAAAATGGATCTTGAAATTACGGAACCATTAGCTGGACTTGCGTACTGGTCACTTGAATCTGGTGTTCATGAAGAAAATAAGGACATGGCGATAAGGTGGATTGAAAAGCTTACTTCTCAGCCTCGGCTAAATGTCGGTAGTATTTTGCCTGCGTTTGTTGATGGTATTATGCACTACTTTTATCGCGTCCAGAGCCCCAAATACTACTCCGATATAACTCTGGTTGCCTTTTGGTCATTTTTTGGACGTATTTTGGACATTGTTGAACCAGCAGTAGTTGTGGAAAAACTAAATTCCCCCCCGGATATCGAAAAGATGCTGGAATACACCGGGATTCTCTTGTATCCTATGATACGTGTGTTATTCAACAACATTATGGCGCAGTTGATGGTACCACTTCCGACTCTTTTGAATGTTTTCGGGAAATTATTGGGTATGCTTAAAGAGGATATATGGCGCCTTAGTGATCACACTACCTACGTCAATTTGTTGGATTGCACGCTAAGCAATCCTTATTTTCAAAAAATGCTCTTAGATCCTAACACCCCAAAGGATGCCTTGGTACGGTTGACTCGTGGGTGGTTTGTACCCTTGATTGATCTGATTTCAAAAGCCCAACGTTTCACAGCAACGGTTCGCATCGCGACTTATGTTTTCAACTTATGCGCTAATATTGCCAACGATGGTATGATTCCAGAGCCCGTGAGGTGTCTAAGAGAGTTGGGATGCGAGTTGTTTTTGAGGTTATTCGAACTCCAAGATCTGCCTATTGGTTCGGAACAATGTGCAGTTTATATGCTTCAACGGAATGAAGCCAGAGCTAATATTGACATAGTCGCGCTGCAAATTGTCTCAACTGCTGTCGAGGGTAACAGTTCCAATGCTCGGACTCTAGTTGCATCTTGCATAGAGTATGATTGCACTCTTTTAGCGCATAATTCTTACGAATTGGGCAGAGGCATGATACCTGAACCTGCTGATGTTAGACCTCGGTTGTACAACAGCCTCGCATCGACACCTATGTACACACATCCTATCTTCTGCCAGAACGTTGTTGC
Organism: Diutina catenulata; assembly: GCA_030560525.1. Lineage (NCBI taxonomy): Eukaryota > Fungi > Ascomycota > Pichiomycetes > Serinales > Debaryomycetaceae > Diutina > Diutina catenulata. The sequence continues at coordinate 74,005 of JAKTTW010000043.1, forward strand.
CGCGCTTAAAAATGTAGTGGCCATTGTCCAGTTTCTTCCTCGAAAGAATGACTCTTCTTCGCACCAATTAGTTAACGCTCGCACCAAGCACGCCGCAATTTGTGGACATATGACGACTTCGGTGGCATTGATACTTGACAAGATTGCTCTTGCTGATCTGATTCCACTTCGTGGTATTTTTCATGGGGTCACTTCCGCGGTGGGTGCATGGGCTGTTATATTTCAGCCTCAAGTTCTGCAATCTGGCATTGACATTTTGTACCAAGCTTTCTCCAATGATGATGATGCTGGAGGACGCCAAGAAGCGATTAGAGCCGTTGTTGCTGACCTGTTGCAAACCACGATTTTTGCAGTAACTACAAATTTGATTCGCTTAGTGGAAGTCGATGCTTACGAGCTGTGTCCCAAAACGGTTCGAATCATGATGGATGTCTACAAAGCTTTATCTGATCCGCTTCTGGGGGTTCTTGTCGGTCAACAGCCGGGTGACCAATTTGGAATGAAGAAGCTCTGGAGTGCAACTTGGAAATGGCTAGACTGGATATATGCTCGCACTTTCAATTGGGCACACGCTTATGCTACTGCTGAGCTTCAGGAGTTTGCTCGAGATACGTTAGACGTACTGCGTCAGGTCTTTGATTCTTTGCGTATGATTTCGCAACTGGTTGCTTCTGCGACAGACTTATTCGACCAAGTGAAACCGGCTTTTAACCAATTGGTGGCTTGGCTTCGGCTTGGAGACCCAGTTTTGTTGAATCTGTGTTTGCAATTAGTGTTTTCCGGCTTTGACGTAGCGAGTGATTTGGGATGCAGCATGGACTCAGAGTTTGTAACCAAAGTTGTGAGCTATGGTGTCCGGGCAAAACGGTTTAACAATAAGTTGACTCCTGAACAACGCATAGAGTTGCTTGATAAGGCTCGAGAGTATGGCGCTGGCGACGAGGTTGATAAAATTTCAGCCGAGGTTCAAAAACGGGTGATTGTTGTTGAAGAAGATGATTCTAAGCTGCCGCTGCCTTTGTCCACGAGAGCCCTGCCAAGTCTTGCATACTCCCTGCGCAAGCAAGTGCAACCCCAGCAGCAAACTTTAGGCCGGTTTGGGGTACCTGTGAAGCAAGCACCAGTTGCACCGCCACCCGTGTCTTCGAAATTCAAGCTGCCTGGCTTGGAGCAGATTCGAATAGACCTTAAAAATGCTCGCGAGAGCTCTCCAAAGGTTAACGCGGTGCCCGCACAGGCACCTGCAGCGGCCCGTCCTGCGGGCTTCAATTCTAGGAAACTTGCGCCAACGGTGGGTCGATCACTCAACACTTTGCGGAAGAGGAAAACCGAACTGGACTCAGAGGATGAGGAGTGTTCCGATACTGATGTTTCAGACTTATTCATTGATCCCCGTAAACAGAGAGCGAAAGTTACCGAAATTGACATGCACGGCAGGCCAGTCCCCAAGTATATTGGGCGCCCTCCAAACCAGATGCTGGAAGAAGAACGGGCTCGCAAAGAAGCAGAACGCATGCGGCTACGGCTCAACGTAAGTCTCAAGCTGTTTTACTCACAGGTTCTCAGGTGGAACTACGCCTCTTCAGGTGCTTACCCACAGGGGGATGGAAGCAATTATTCGCCGGTTAAGGAAACTTATACTGATTCTCGCGATTACGAAAAGACTATAGAGCCCCTATTTATGTTGGAAACATGGCAAGGTATCCAGCAAGCAAAACGAACATTGGTGGAACCTGCATTTTCTTTGGTGGTCGGTCTGCGAACTACTGTTGACGGATTCTTTGACGTTTATGCGCTGCTTCCGAAGGCAATGTTGAAAGAGCGAAAGATCGGCGACTCCGATCTTGTTGTATTAGCGCAAACTCCACCTGAGATTGTTAATGAGCTTTCACAAACTTCCAATCCTGGGGCTCGAGTTTGGAAGGAGGCTGGTGGCCATATTAAAAACCCCAACACGGTTACTTGCTTGGCAAAGGTACAAGCTATCAAACTGGCTTCATCGGAACTTAGTGATTTAACGTTACGGGTGTATCCACAAGGACTGATGATGGGGGTGCTCACGCCGAAGATGGACATTATTGCAATGAGAGTAATGCAAATGTCAACAGCTGAGCGAGAGTATTCGTCGTTGAAAGGAATGCAATACTATGATTTGTGCCCCTCAATCTTGACCGCTCTGCCCACAGAGCCTGTCGTGGTTTCGGATCAGGTTGCAAATGACACAGCATCCATGTACGGTGTGAATATGTCTCAAGCTCGAGCCATAGTCGGTGCTAGTAATTCTTCAGGGTTCTCGCTTATTCAAGGCCCCCCTGGAACAGGTAAAACGAAGACTATTTTGGGATGCATCGGATACTACTTGTCATCTAAACCCAACCCGAAAGCACTTGAATTACCTGGGTACGAGTCTACTAATGATGACACAAAAAAAATTCCGAAAGTTCTTGTTTGTGCTCCGTCTAATGCGGCTGTGGATGAGTTATTATTGCGTATCCGAGAGGGCGTTCGCATGAGTTCGGGCGAGGTGTTGGTCCCACGTGTGGTACGTTTAGGTCGAGTTGATGCTGTTTCTGCTCTGGTACGCGACCTAACTCTTCAGGAGCTAGTCGATAAGGAATTAGCCAATCGTATGGGCTCTAACAATCCACAAGCAGCAAAGGATCCAAAAATTCGAGAGCAACACACCGCCGCTATTAAAGAAAGAGATGCTATACGTTCCCAACTTCAAAATGGTAACCACTCGGAAAAGGAACTAGAGAGGCTCGAATTACGGATGCGAGAAGTGAATCAACTTCGCAATAAACTCGCGCGACAGCTTGATCAAGAGCGTGAGCTAATTTCGGTACAACAGCGTAGTCGCGAGGGCGAACGCCGTGATGTCCAGGCCAAAATTTTACAGAACGCTCATATTATTTGCCTGACTCTATCTGGATCTACGCATGATTTTTTGAAACTGCTTCAGATGCTGTTTGATTCTGTCATCATTGATGAAGCATGCCAATGCGTGGAATTGTCTGCCATTATTCCTTTAAGATATGGAGCCAAAAACTGTATTATGGTTGGTGATCCAAATCAGTTACCGCCAACCGTACTTTCTCAAGAGGCCGCGAAACTCAATTACGATCAGAGCTTGTTTGTGAGAATGCAACAGAAACATCCTAAGCTGGTTTATTTGTTGGATGTTCAATACCGTATGCACCCTGATATCTCGGTGTTTCCCTCGATCGAGTTTTATGAAGGGCGTCTTAGCGATGGACCTGGTATGTTTGAAAGAAATGATCGACCTTGGCATCATCAGGGTGCACTTACACCTTTCCGTTTTTTTAATGTCATCTCGAAGCATCAGCGTAATGAACGCTCCATGTCATTATTCAACACCACCGAGGCTCGACTAACCTTGGAAATGGCCGAAACTGTGATGCGCCTAGTGCCTCCTGAGAAGTTCAGAGGGATGATTGGCATCATTTCGCCTTATAAAGAGCAAATTAAGGTTATTCGAGACATGTTCATCAAAAAATTTGGGTTCAATATCACCTACGAGATTGATTTCAACACTGTTGACGGATTTCAAGGCCAAGAGAAAGAAATCATTATAATGTCGACAGTTCGAGCGTCCGAGTCAGGTTCAGTTGGGTTTTTAAGCGACGTGAGGCGTATGAACGTGGCATTAACTCGTGCTCGAACTTCCTTGTGGATTCTAGGTAACGAATCCTCGTTGAGGCGTAATAAAGTTTGGCGCAGATTGCTTGATGATGCTGCTAAACGAGGCTGCGTTACGAATGCTAGTGGTGGATTACGTAGCATCAAACCTAGCGAAACTGGTAGCTGGAGTTCATCTGATAAATCCGATTCATCAAGAGATATCAATGAGGATACACGACCAGAGGGAAATAATCCTGGAGAAATTTTCGAGAAAGAAACTGCTATGTCTGACGGAAAGGATGCTGACGCCACACAGGCTTTTCCACAGAATCAGACAGACTTTACTCTCACTCCTCTGACGGTCACCGAAACTACCACTAATACTGTTACTGGAGGAAAAAGAACAAAGGAAACGACTGTGACCATTCCCGCAAAGCGCTATAAGAAGCTGCAAAGCAATGCAACGCTGCGAAAGAGTCTGATTTTTGGGGGTGCGGAAACGAAACCAGTGCGGAAAGCTCCGGTCCACATCCATAAGTCTAACGGTCAAAGTGAAATTGGCTCGTCATCCAAAATTCCACTGAAGTCTGGTGTTCTACCTCCTCGGCAAGGCGCACCTACACCGTCGCGTACTGGGACTATTCTTCCACCGAAAAAGAAAGAATCGTCCAATTCAGTTTTTATTACCCGACCTCGACCTAAGCCACGTTAATAATAGTCATTACCATCGTTCACATAATACTTACTATGGGGTTTCATAAATTGCTCAGCTCATTTCGTATTAGAATCCAAACTCATCTCGGTAGATTTCCTCGAATTGCTTGTCCTCGACAACAGCAAGTGCGCGACAAATCCCCTGAACCTCAGAATTAATAGGTGATGTAATTACCTCTGATCCATCATCAGCTGCATCTAATCTTAACTTTATTTGTGTCAAAGCAGCTCTGAGCGTGTCTGAGAATTGCCCACGAGTTTCCTCCTCATCAAGAAGAGAAGATTTTGTGATGCAATTCGAAAGTTTCAATTCTTGAGTTGCCATAATTTTCACTATGGCCTCCCAATACACCATATACTTATGAAATATTGCAGACTTGTCTCCGTTTTCTTTCGCCAATGAAAGCAACCCTTCATACTTTACCACGAGGAAAGGCTCCACGGCATTGAAATCAAGCTTCTCGGATATTGTGTTAGTAGGGTCTTCGAAGCATAATTCTTTACCTAGAATCACACTCGGGCCAGCGTCCAAAGAGCTCGTGAAAAGATCCCGAGAGTCAGGAACCACTTGAAGTAAAGGTTGAACGAGATCCGCCAATCTTTGGCGCAATGAGACACCCTTGCGTGCGCCCAAAGCATAACCTCTTTCAAATGGAGTTGCACCATGTCCGTGGTTCATTTCTGCCATGAGGATCTCTGGTGGATTGTTTTGCGAGTCCAATGAATCATTGGCAATTTCTTCAAATTCAGGAATCCCACCTGAGGTTGAAACAATCACGGGAGACGGAGAGAAGCCCGTTTCAAGTCTCATTGTTTCTTGGGGAAGATAGGGTTTCATGCCTATGGAATCTTGAGGAGATTGGAATACCTGTTTTTCTCGGTTCACGGTACCAGAATCAATCTTCAGATCATAGACAGTGAAATCACATGGAGACACAGGGCTACTCGGGGAACGTTGCACATTTGGTATCAACAAGTTGGAGTCGTCACTAATCATTCCCTCGTCGTCATCGTCGTCATCGTCATCGTTGTCACTTTGAAAGGGCAAAAGATCGCTTTTCGGTGGCCTCTCTTCGCTGCCCAAGAGTTTGCTGGTGGTCCGAGAACTAGTGTCAACCGACTCTCCCTCTATGCGACCGCCCGTCACCAGTGAAAAGTCTTTAACATTACGCCGAGAAACATCAGAATCATGGTCAGAGGCCAGCATTAATGGTTTTGTACTCGTTTTGTGCGATAATTCAACAACCGGCTTACATCGTTCGTCGTTTTCTGAGGAAAGTTCTTTGGACGCATTTGCCCAAGCCACCCCAAACCCTCTCTTATAAGCCAGCTTGAAAGTGATATCCACCGGAATCGCTGGCATCAATGTTTGCACTTCCTCTTTTGGGACATTAAGCCGCAGAAGATACAGAGCAAATCGTTTGCGTCCAATACGTTCTAGCTGACGGAACAGCTCCACTTTTTTCAGAGTTCGGCTTTCTAACACTGATGAGGTATTTTGAATCTCATTCGATAAAACACGCTTTTTTGTCATCATGTTTGCAAGCTGATTCTGAAGTTTTTCGATTTCATTATCCACCTCATGGGTACTATCCAAAAGAGATGCCAATTTTGCCCCATCGCGACTGCTAGGACTTTTCTCATGGGATATGGCGCTTAAAATCTCAGACCGTTCTGCATCCCATAGTCTAAGATCATTGAGCAAGTCGTTCACTACTCCTGCCTCGCGTTGATATAGTTCCTCCAAACTCATGAATGTTTCAGATAATTGGTGATAATTCGAGCGAATCATCAGTCTAAGGCGACTCACAGACGGGTCCCCACACATGATCGCCTCTCTGTGCTTAGCTATGTTCGATCCGATTTCTTTCTCTAGTGTAACTCTCTTATTCTCCAAGTACGCGAGAGGAGTGTCCTCGTTAGGTGGCAGAATTTTCGGGGTAGGAGTCAGCTTGCTAAACAGAGACTCCTTTCGCCCAACCCTGAATGTTTCTCGATATGGGATGTCAGTGAGTCGATCAGGATTCTCGAATAGTTGTGACTCGCGAGCAACATGTTCTTTCTCTGTCAGAAGGAATTCAACGGGTTCGACAGGCTCCTCACAACTGACAAAGGCAGTGCGCCTATTAATCCCACCCGAATACCGCTTCAGTGCAAGGTTTATCAGCTCAAATACTGACATGGTCACCCTTACACAAGTGAGAGACAGACAGAAATACTTCTGCTATCTGAATGACGTTTAGGGACGTGCATGCATATTGAACGAACACTACAAAATTCAGGGCTCAAAACCATATACCCGAATCGCGTTTATAGTACGACCATTCACTCGTACTCGCGAATTCTAAGACTTGTAAGATAATTCCCCCACATTCCTGTTGTCTAAATGTCAATTCTCCCACCCCTAGCAACAATGTTGTAGTCGGGAACTCCGTTCAAGTTAATTGATCGAAAAAGAATGACAATCGATCATTGCAACATCAGTATTTCGAATATCTCCGATGCAATGTGCGAGGGTCTATTTTTGATATAGAGCGATCCAAGCGGGATATACTGTCATCACATTCGTAGTTGAGATGAAATTTACATTGAATTTCTGCTTGGCCCGATTTGCCTTTCTTCTGAGCTTACTGGGGTAGAAGCGCTGGAATATGTATCACCAGAAGGGTGTTCGATCATTCTGGGTTGTATAGGTGGATCATACAGATCACACATAAGTGGAGAGTTTGAACCACTCGATCGACATCAACTCTCATTGATTTTGCTGTTAGTCGCATGCGCGTAAGCTCTTCGATTCCATGCTCTCTTATGCGCCGCATCGACGCGTTTCTCCTATACACGCGCGTTCATCAAAGCATCCCCATGAAAGTATTATGTGTGGCCGAAAAACCCCTGATAGCAAAAGAAGTAGCCAACATATTGGGTGGAGGTCGCGTGTCACGGAGAGATTCACCAGAAAGATTCATAAAGAATTATGATTTCACCTTCCTGTTCGAGAAGTTGGGCTCATGTGAGGTCACCATGACGCTGGTGCTTGGCCATATGACTAACCTCGATTATGCACCTGGATATGGCTGGGGAGAGTGTCCACCTATTGCATTATTTGATGCCGACCTCAAGAAAACCACTCTCAAGAGAGGCGTGGCTGACAATATCACCCGCGAGGCTCGTGTTTGTCAGTATTTAATGATTTGGACTGACTGCGATCGCGAGGGAGAGCATATTGGATATGAGGTATGGCAACAGGCTTTGAAAGGTAACTCTGGTCTTAATAGGAATGGAATTCTGGTACTTCGAGCCCATTTTTCGCATCTAGACAGAGCACACATTATTCATGCGGCAAACCACCCGACTAGTCTTGATATGAAGCAAGTGAATGCGGTGATCGGGCGCCAAGAACTTGATTTTCGTGTGGGGACCAGTTTCACCCGTTTGTTAACAGATAAGCTCAAAAGTGCTGGGATAGTTCAAACTGTGGCGCTGTATGGAACTTGCCAGTTTCCAACTCTCGGATTCATTGTAGATCGCTACAAACGAGTCAAGAAATTTGTTTCAGAAGAGTTTTGGTACATAACCATGAACTTAAAAGATACCGATGAACAAGACTCGAAGCCTGTTACATTCCATTGGGCCAGGGGCCGATACTTTGATCGCTTGTTCGTTTACCTCATCTACCAACGGGGAGTTGTCAGTGGTGGAAAAAACGCCAAAGTCCACAAGCTTGAAACAAAGAGCGTAACAAGATACAAGCCCTTTCCTCTCACTACTGTCGACCTCCAAAAAGATTGCGCCAAGTACTTTCGTATGTCGGCCAAGGAGGCTTTGACAGCCGCAGAGAAACTATACAATCAAGGCTTTCTAAGCTACCCACGAACTGAAACAAATCGTTATCCCGATGACTTCGACCACCGCAAACTTGTAAAAATACAAGAGCAAGACATGGAATGGGGCTGGGGACATTACGCGAAGAGGCTACTAGAATCTGATGCATTGGAAAACCCTCGTGTTGGGACCAAGGACGATAAGGCACATCCTCCAATCCATCCCATTAAGTTCACATCGAAGAAACTGCTACTGGATTGTGAAAAGAAAGTTTACGAATACGTGGTGAGAAGATACTTGGCCGGAGTTTCGAAGGATAGCTTGGGCCAAGAAACTAAGTGTACGCTTCAATGGATGAACACAGAAGAGTATTTCGTGGCTCTGGGTCTTCTTGTCCTTGAGAGAAATTTTCTTGATATCTTCCACTATTGGAAATGGGGTAGCACGAAGAAGTTACCGAGAATGCAAGAAGGCACTGTTGTCAAGCCAACGCTGACTCGGTTGATGGTAGGAAAAACCGTGCCACCAAAACATATGTCAGAGACAGAGCTTATAGCGTTGATGGATGCTAATGGTATAGGCACTGATGCCACCATCGCTGAGCATATTGATAAAATCATCACACGCGAGTATGTGGCAAAAATGCGGAAAGCGAATACCGTTTTCCTTCTCCCTACACCCTTAGGAATGGGGATAATAGAAGGTTTGGATCGAATACCGTTCGATATTTCGCTTTCGAAACCTTTTCTTCGACGACAACTTGAAGGCAGTTTGCAGGATATTTGTGAAGGTGACAAGTCCAAAGAAAGCGTGGTGCAAGAAGTGTTGGCGATATACAAGCCTGCTTTTTCATTACTTAAAGATCAATCCTCTACATTGACGAATACTTGCGCCTCGATAATAGCCCAATTCTGCTAATGTTTCTTTGGCCGACTGTGTAGTTGGTAAGTTTTTTGCAATAATCAACTGGCGTACCCTGCGCACACATTAGCCGTGTTTTTCATGGGGTTATGTCGGAGACCAAGAGGTGATTTGGATAATACAAAGCGAAAAGGAAAGACAAAGGCGACTAGATAGGTCCATTCGAAAGTAAGTTTCCCGAGCAAGCCTTTAGGAAATTCCGATCGCCAAATCGGACATCTTCATGTGGTCATAGGCTGCAGACCTATATTATTTTCTGACACGACAAAACCTATTTAGTGCAATGCAAACTGACCGACAGTGGCATGGGCCCACAAAATATGTTATTTCCATGCGTTCGCAATGTCAACGACTGAGTACTATTTGCGAATTTGTGACTCACCTCGTTAAGCCTAAACGGGGATGTTGTGTAGCTTATGCAACCGTTGAGATTAGGCGATTTATGCTACTAATAAATTTGTTGCAGGGCTGCAAACGGGTCTGTTTACATTTTGTCGTTACTGATGCGCTAAATATAGTTACGGGTCATTCACTTTGATAGACAGGGCTTAGTTGCCGGATTACAGAGCCTCACCCGGGCCACTTAATGTCGGGGAAGAAAAGCGAAACTTCTTACCCCAATATCGGAATGGTTAATCGAGCGGCTGGGAAAGGATTCTATGTGCATTACTATAAAATATTTTTTTTTAATCCTCGCGAGCAGATTGACCGCGGTCGCTTAAAGAAGCTGTTGAAGGTTACCCGATCACTCAGATTCTTTCTTTATTTCGATAACTGACTTTCGCCTACAAAGCATTTGATTTGCATATCCAATATTTTGAAGAACGCTTCTTCGTATCCTCCTCAAAAATCACGCGCCTGCTCAGCCCAGTTGACAATCGCACTAGCACAAAAAAAAAAAATAGCTCGACAAGAGTGTCACTACTTTATTCACCGATGATTACCCACCACCTTTTGGGAACAGCAGTACTTGCACTCACAGTGGTGGCATCAGGATGTGATGGCAAATATCCTGACAAACACCACACCCATGGCCACTACACTCCTCAAGAAGAGATGCAACTCAATTTTCGAGTTGAAGAACTTGTGGAGCAGCACCAGTTGAGTCCTTTGCGCGCCCGTGAAGTAGCCGAAGAAGAGATGCATTCTACGGAGACACTGTGGGGTTTTTTCCACATGTTACGCAATGTGAAGAGCGTGTTCAACAATTTGGACAAACGAGCTAATGACACTTCGTCAGTATCGACAGATGATGGTGTGAGCTTTACCCTGCTTGATTTCCCTCTGTTCACCACGACGCCACCTACCCCCCTGTTGCTGACTCCAGGAACGTCAACTCCTCTGCCCACCACTCCGCTGTGGTCGAAACCAGCTTCATCAGATGATGAGCCGTCATCTGATGATTTCACAACCGAATCTTCGTCTGCAGTACCCACAAGCGAAAACAATACGGAGCTTACTTCAAACCCCGAGACTAGCAATTCTCCTACACCCACTGACACCCCAGAGACTGAAAGCACCACTACAAACGCAGAGAGTACCACCGAAGAGATCCCAGAGGAAACAACAACCCAAGAAACCCCACGGGAAACTTCTGATGAAACAACTGAGAACGATAACACTCTGAAAACTGCAGAGGATACAACTCCAACTTCGTTGGACTCAGGTCATGTCGAAGTGACCACAATTCATGGCCTGGTCGTCACTGTTACTTCCACTTCCAAGGCTGAACCCCTGAGCGCGACAAATGACAAAGCCCAATCTAAAAGCACCGATGGAGGGTTATCGCAAACTAATAAAATTGTCGTTGGCGTCGTTGTGGGGGTTGGTGGCGCACTCATTTTAGGCGTTTTAGCGTTGCTTTTCTACTTGAGAAAGCGGAAACACGCTGAGCACGAATCTGGCAAGTGGACCTTTTGGAAGAAAGACGAGAAGGGAACCGATGAGTTTTTGTCGGGAGAATTAGGAGTACGTGACCGGAATATCAACCAGGGAAGCAATTTTTAATGAGGCGAAAGCCACGAATTTCTCCTGAAAGACCCTCTACTTTCATGTGAATAAGTATGTATAAACAGCGCATATATGACTTGATATTGTTTACACTTGACGAGTTTACACTGCCGTTCTTAGTCTAGCAGAATTTGAGCATACAAATTCCCCCTTATATCCCATTAAACTCTGATATCATGGAATTGAAGTGATACCTTTTTCGAAAGGTTGAAATCTCCAGATGAATGTAAATGGAATTTGCTGTTGTAACCTTTGGTGGTAATACAACAATTTAGACTGCATGGTATGACGGCCGGGGTTTGAAGAAACGCTTATGGTACCTTCGTTACGCTTGGATTGAATGGGAAGTAAAATCTGAACCATCAGTTTTATAAGTTTATAGTTATCTTCGAGTATTTTGACATTAGACTCTGTGAATTCATGAGCAATCTTCAAAGCTTACATCAGCGCAATTCAGTGTGGCGTGCTTCACTGTAACAAAAGCCACCACGGTCATGAACGCGGAGACCATAGGAAACTTGAAAGCCAATTCAATTTGAAGACATCAGTTACTCTATCTCTTGTAAGCTTTCAGGCTACTCCGCTGTGTTAAACCCAATCAACATCGAAATGCCGTACGTTGCAATGTATTTTACGAAAACTTGAATAAACCACTTTCATATTGAATCAATTGAATTAGAGTTTTAAACCAGAATCAAGTCCCACCCTACCAATGCCAACTATTTGTGGATTTACTACACGTGCTTCTGGTTTGCGATCTCCATTCTTTTCTTCGTAACCCCTTAATCACGACAAGGTGCATATGAGATAAATTCTATATAATGTACTTGATCCCCCTGCGGATTTTCGGAGAAAATGGAAAAGTCACCACGCTTTTTGCAAGGAGAGCGACTCACGTGGAAGTCGAAACTTCTGAAGTTAATTGCGGTAGTTATTGGGCTAGGGCTTGTCTACCAGCTAACCGGAGGTTGCCCCTACGCCGCTTTAACGAATGGCAAAGTGCACACCGATATCAACGTCTATGAAGAAATTAACAAGGCGCTCAAGGTAAATTTGGCTGAGCAGTGGTCACATGCATATACCAACGAATCGCATTTGGCGGGAGAAAACCAAAGACTTGTTGAATTCACTCGCGCAAAGTTTGAGGATGCTGGTTTCGAAAGTAGCATCGACAATTATGAAGTATACTTGTCCAAACCCATAGATCATGGATTGTGGTTGCGCAAGGGCGAAAAGACCATTTATGAAGCTCCTCTCACCGAGGATGCCTTGGATAAGGACGAAACCTCAAAGAAGAATACCGTCCCCACCTTTGTCGGTTATGGTGCCAATGGAAATGTAACCGCTGAGTACATTTACGGTTCCTATTGCTCGCTTGACGATTTTGCTGAATTGACTCATCGCAATGTTGTGGTCAAAGGCAAAGTAGTTGTATGCCGCTACGGCGGGATTTTCCGTGGATTGAAAGTGAAGTTTGCTCAAGACAACGGTGCAGTCGGTGTTTTGCTCTACACAGACCCTGGTGATGATCATGGTATCACACCCGCGAATGGGTTTAAGCAATACCCCCATGGACCAGCGCGCCATGAACTGAGTGTCCAACGTGGATCAGTCCAATTTCTTGGAGGCATTGGTGCTGCACCCGGGGACCCAACGACCCCCGGCATTCCCCTGAAGCCTGGAGTTGATCGGGTAGACCCCCACAATTCCATCGGAAAAATACCAGTCTTACCTGTGTCGTATCGAGACATTAAGCCAATTTTAGAAAAACTCAATGGTCACGGAGAGCGGATTGGAAAAGTTGGTGGGCTTTCCACATTCGACTACACTACTGGACCTAATCCAAAGTTTGAAGTGAACGTCTATCTGAACCAGAAATTCGGCATAGAGACTATCACGAATGTTTACGGTGAACTCAAGGGAAAGAATTCTCACGAAGTCATTATTGTTGGAAACCACCGTGATGCTTGGATTAAGGGCGGAGCTGGAGATCCTAACCTGGGACTGGCTGTGCTTTTAGAGGTTGCTAGAGCGCTCGGTACGCTCAAAGGACTTGGCTACAAGTTTAAGCGGACTATTGTCTTACATCTGTACGACGGTGAGGAGTACGGCTTGCTTGGTCTGACTGAAGGAGGTGAATACTACGCGAATGAGTATAAAAAGAAAGTCATTTCCTATGTTAACCTTGATTCGGCAGTGACAGGCTCGAATTTCCACCTTTCGGCACTGCCTCTATTGAATGAAATTCTTTTAAAGGTCGCGGCTCATGTTGAGCACCCTAAGGGTGGCACCTTGTTGGAAAATTTCAACGCCCGCAATGGGAGGATCGGTCATCTTGGTTCAGGGTCCGATTACACCGTATTCCTTGAGCATTTAGGAATTCCCCTGGCTGACATTGGTTTTAGCGGCACAAAAGGTGATGCCGTCTACCAATACCATTCTAATTATGACCTGTTCCATTGGATGAAGACCTATGGTGATCCCGGGTTTGTTTACCATAATGTCGCCGCTCATTACGTAGCCACATTAGTCGCGGCTTTGGCTGACCATGAGGTTGTGCCATTTGGTACTGCTGATTATGCACGAGCTTTATCCTCATATTTTGAGAAGGTAAGACACTCTGTCAAAGAGAAGTGGTTAGATCGCAAAGTCAAAACGACTGGGGGTTGTGGTAAGTCCAACCGTCCTCATGGTGTTATGTCCAAACATATGAATGTTCACATGGCCTCCCATAACAACAAGCAGATGGGCTGGAAACACGGATCCTCTCACAAAAAGCCCCATCATAAGCCACACAATGATACATTGGCGAATCTTTTGACACAGGTATCTCATGGTTTATACGATTTTGAAAAGGTGGCGAAAAAGTTTGATCAAACTACTCAAGAATTAGAACATAAGGCCCGTCATCGTGATCAGCTTAGCTGGTGGAAACGTATCAAGTTACATTTTCTGTTGGGGTTGCATAATGGCAAGCTGAAGGCTATCGAGCAAAGCTTTTTGGTCGAAGAAGGCTTGTACAAGCGGCCATGGTTCAAACACCAGGTATTTGCGGCGGGAAGGTTCACGGGATATGCTGGCCAAACCCTTCCAGGTTTGACAGAGGCAATCGAAGATGACGACTATGAACGTTTTGTTAAATGGGTGTATTTGTTGCGTAACGCTGTTAATAGCGCCACAGAGATTCTTGACTGAATGTTGTGGACATTTTGATCTCTCCTTGTTTACTTGAAATAAAAAACAGACATTAGCTTTTAAAAATTGTGAAGTAATAGAATTGAGTGTGAAGTTATCATCGGTCAATGTGCGGCTGTTTGCAGATGTGCGCTCGAATTTGAAGCCCATCGCACGCATCACCTATCTTTGCATCGCTCAGTGGAGAAAATGCCCAGGACGCTAACGGAACTGCTAGACCGCAACATATATGGGTTTATCCAAGCTTTGCTCGAAGAGAAGACACGGGCAAATGCGGGTGAAACTGCGCTAGCTAAGAACGTTTCTGTTCCTGAAGCCTTGGAATACTGCCAGCGAGATTTCAAACTCAAGCGCATGAAAAAGGCTATGCTAGAGAAGTCCATTCGGCCGATATTGATGCAAATACGCGAAGAAGAAGCTGATGAACTTGCCTCTAACATGGAAACTGATATTGGCGAGTCTCTTACCATCAAAGAAGCTATCACCAATGACGTGAACCTAGTTGAAGACGTGGACACTCAAAATTACTCCAACAAGCAAATTGTTGAGAAAATGCTTAAACTGCATCAGCAATCTCCTGAAGTCGACAAGAAAGATGAAAAAGATGATAAGGATGAACGCCCACGCAAAAAGCGGAGAAAGCAAATTGACTCTACGCCGCCGTCGGTTACGTTACTGAGTTTAGGGGGTATGGATGAGATCACAACAGAGTTAATGGAGGTCATTGGCCTTCCAATACTTCACCCCGAAATATACCTTTCTACCGGAGTACAACCACCCCGAGGGGTTTTGTTGTATGGGCCACCCGGTTGCGGTAAAACAACAGTTGCAAATGCGCTTGCAGGAGAGTTACAGGTCCCTTTTTTCAATATTAGCGCCCCCTCAATCGTTTCTGGTATGCTGGGGGAGCTGGAGAAGAAGCTTCGGGAGTTATTTGATGAGGCGAAACAGTTGGCACCATGCCTCATATTCATGGATGAGATTGATGCAATCACGCCTAAACGAGATGGTGGGGCACAACGTGAAATGGAGCGGCGTATAGTTGCACAATTGCTCACGCTCATGGATGAATTACTGATGGAGAAATTGGATGGCAAACCAGTTATAGTCATTGGCGCCACCAATAGACCAGACTCCCTTGATCTGGCACTTCGTCGCGCGGGTCGTTTTGATCGTGAAATCTGTCTCAATGTGCCAAACGAGTTTCAACGGGAACAAATTTTACGTTCCATGACTTCTCATCTTCGGTTGGAAGACCACGATTTTAACTATCGGCACTTGGCTAAACTCACGCCTGGCTACGTTGGAGCTGATTTGAGAGCACTTGTGGGAGCTGCAGGTGTTGGGGCTATCAAACGTATCCTTGAGCAACTCTCGCGTGAGGAAGCAATGGAGGTCGATCAGATAGCTGAGACAGTGGAGAAGCTGCTGTTACGGGAATCTACTACTGCTAACATCATACAAATGTTCTTGAAGAAACATCAAGAACCCCTCCCAGATGAGGTTCTTTCTCAGCTTACAATCACATACGCCGACTTTACTGATGCCTTGCCATCAGTTCAACCCACTGCTAAGCGTGAAGGGTTTGCTACTGTTCCTGACGTCCTGTGGGCTCAAGTTGGCGCATTAGGCAAAGTACGAATGGAGCTTCACATGTCCATCGTCCAACCGATTAAAAAGCCAGAGCTATACCGCAAAGTAGGTATTAGTGCACCCGCTGGCGTTTTGATGTGGGGGCCTCCAGGTTGTGGTAAGACCTTACTTGCAAAGGCTGTGGCGAATGAACTGCGGGCGAATTTTATATCGATCAAGGGACCAGAGCTTTTGAATAAGTATGTGGGCGAGTCTGAGCGAGCAGTACGTCAGGTGTTCGCCCGTGCGCGTGCGCTGGTGCCATGCATTATCTTTTTCGATGAGCTTGACGCACTTGTTCCTCGCCGTGATTCTTCACTTCTGGAACTGTCCGCACGCGTGGTCAATACTCTCCTCACAGAATTAGATGGGCTTAATGATCGGGGTGGCGTGTTCTGCATTGGTGCAACCAATCGTCCGGATATGATAGACCCCGCCATGCTCCGTCCAGGTCGATTGGATAAGACGTTGTACATTGAGCTTCCCTCTGAAGCTGAACGGTTGGACATTCTACTCACTCTTGTGAAAGCAAACAAAACTCCTTTATCCAGTGATGTTGCTCTTGAGGATGTTGCCGCTCAAAGTGACCGTTTTCTGGGCGCAGATTTATCCTCTTTAGTTCGAGAGGCTGGCGTTTCTGCATTGAAAACCAAATTTTTCTCCAAAGGTCTGTTGCTGGACTTGGATGCTTCCGGGTTTGTGAGGGAAGACGAGGAAGACCAGGGAGACATCGTCGTTACTCAGCATGATTTTGCGAATGCATTAGCAAACATAAAGCCTTCTGTTTCGGAAAACGATCGAGCTCGTTATGAAAGGTTACTGAAAAAGTTGGGCTGGAGTGTAATGGAGAAGAATGATAATTAACGTATATTTATTTATCTCAACCAGCTATTGATTTGATTGTCGAATTCAGGGCTTACCCCACTACCGCTTGCGCTGGAGTCAGTCAATGTTTCACGATGCGACGCGGTTTCTTGTGCCATCTTGGTTTTGACTAGCTCCGCTAGTTCTGCCTTGGGAATGTTAAGGTAACCACATTCAGCCTTGTAACGCACACAATTTTTACATTGTGGGAGAGTTTCATCGCAACGTATTCGGCGCTTTTTACATGTTGAGCAACCGACTTTGGAATTCCGGTGAACTTTTCTAAGGCCTAAAGGGCCTCTTTCATCAGACGTCATCAGTGACTTCTACGTGATTTTCAAGCATATTTATTCCAAATTTAATGTCATCGTTTTTGAAGACAGAATGGCGGAGTTGGCGCTTAGGTACGAACATAATACGAGCATGGTGGAAAGAATGCCCTTCGAGCATTGGTCCTTTAACTGTAGTCTTCTTACCGCGAAAGAGAAAGGGATTCTATAGAAGGAGATTCATACTGTCTCCTTAAGGTATGACTAAGACTTGGCAGGAAATCAATAAATTGGGAGAAGTTTCCGAGGCGTCGAAATATGAACCAGCTTTCGTTTATGCACACCTGATAATTTCAAATACGAGGATACCGGTATAGCCGCACCTGATTCTGATGATCATACGGTTGCGTACTTCGTATCTATGGATGAAATCAGCGATTATTCATTCCCGATAGTAATGTACCAGGAAAGGGCAAAAATTTGGCTTGAGCTTAGCGATCTCGTAATAACATATTGGCGACAAGAGGGTAAGACTATTCTTTGAGGCACCTGCCTACAAGTCTAGGAAAAACTTGATGTCACGAAGTCTGGGTGAATCCAGCTGGTCAACATGTATACTTTTCAAAGCTCGATGTTGGCAGTGCAAAATGTAGATGTCATTGTTGGCTACAATTCTTCAACTTCCAATCCAATTAACTCGCTTAATTTTGTGTTCATCACGTCAAGCATGTGTGAAATACATTCGTCACAGTCGCAAGCCTTTGAATTGGATAAAGTGAGCGAAGTGGTTTGCAAAATGTGTTTCCTTGGAAACGTGTGGAACATGACAATGACAGGTGGTCTGCCATTTGCTCCGGTGGAGATTCAAACTCCGCAGCAGCATACGTTGAGCACTCCACCTCCAAAGCAACGACAGTATGATTTTACAGCTACTGCTGCCATGTTGAAATCAGAGAAGGGGGTATGAGGTTAACGCTTCGATGGAACTTGAGAACAGATTTCTTGTACATTGTGAGGGTATCGGAGATTAAAAAAATAACAAAGTTTGAATCATTGTTGACAATACTATCAACAGGAGAGCCAAGTTTACAGGATTGGAATGATTCTCCTTTGGAGTTGATTTACTTTCTGGAGACGTCGAAGACGACTCAGCTCTCGTTACCTTTCCATCCGGTAGCTGTGCATTTTTCCCCACAGAGGAGATCGCAGTGTCCTCGTTGTGTTCCATTTGAGCAATTGAAACTTCAAATTTGTCAACATCATAGACCGCGTAAATGTATTCCATCAAAGCGGGACCAAAGAAGAAATTAGTCTCAGAGCTACCTCCATACATTCTCATCAGACAAGTTTCCCCAGATGTAGTCAGTTGTAAATCCTTGAGGGGAATTCGAATTTTCACCACATCAGAGAATTCAAATACGAGTGTGGCTTCAGATACACAAGGACCCGAGGATGTACCGTATGGCCCGGTAGCTGGAGTTAGCTTGAGAGAAGAAGCGAGTTTCTTCCATACTGACAGGGGAACTTTCAAGTCCGTTACAGCTGAGTAAGAGTAACGAAGATCGACGGAGTAGTCCGATCCGTCAGTCAACCGCTCAATCGAATCACCAGTTTCGAGGTACATGTTTCTGAGTGGGATCGATCCGATAAGCGCAGATGCTCCTCGAGGAGGGGTGAGCAGTAATGTAGACACACGGCCATATTTTGCTTGATCAACGCCTCCATAAAGAAATCGCCACTGCGACTGGCCAGCAGCAGTTTTTTTAAGGGGATGCACAGAGAACAAGGATCGGTCAATGGTATCTGTATCAACTAAATGCTTGATGAAAGAATGATCCGAAATATCCAGGGAGTTTGTTGAGAGTCCATAGCCAAACGACGATTTTAAGCCTGTTAATACAACTTTGCCTGAATTCGTTGTTATGTTCACCACTTCTGGCTTCGATAGACCAAAGGGCATTTGCTTCAAAGTCTTTGTGCCTATGGTGAAATCATCTGTAGCCCAATTTCCCGTGTACCAATTGTTTGAGAAACGACTATCAGATTGCTTCAAGGTTTTCAGATCCCCAGTCAAAGAGTAGCCACAAAGTACGGAAGCCAGTTCATGATGACAGCTACCGTCGTCGTTTCTGTTGATGAAAACCGCGTTCTGTTCGGACACGCCTGTCAAAATAATTTCTTCGTTACTCGATCCCACTGTAAAATTGAATTGTATTTCATCGTTAACTGACACTCCAGTCAATTCTAATGTTCCTCCAGCGATTACAATGGATGCAATACTCAAAAACGTCAAAAGCTTCATTAGTGTCCAACTGGGTTCCTCGATGCTGATCTTATAGTGTCATGGATTCGGTGCATATGCCTCGGGATGCATGATCTTCGTCGTAACCTTCAGGTACCGCTTTCAAATAATGTGGTAAAAATTGCTCCATTACGTATAGTTGGCGACCAAAACGCGTCGTCACGTTGTTGTAAGCAAGCTCTTCATGTTGGAATGAAAGTATCAATTCAACTGTTTTCATCATAACTGAGGAGGCAGAGAAAAAAAAACCGTTTAGCGAGGCGACTGTATGCGCAAATTGGTTTATTCGTTTAAAAGCAGTCCCAATTGGGGTTGATCCTTCCCAATTCGAATACTACGAATTAGTTCATACTTCAATAATTCATTGCTAATAGGCTGAATTGAGATCTGACAACTGGCCAATAATAGGATTTTGCAAAATTGCGATTGCGTACGAGTCCTAAAGGCTCAAATCAGATGTTGAGATTATTCGCTTGTATGCACACTCTAGTTGTAAAATCCTAAATCGACCTTTCTCATAATATTGGTTATTTGCATTGACAAAATACAAGTCGCAATTTTCTTCTCTTCGTAACTTAGTCAAATGTCTTCGATCTTGAAAACAACTTTCTGGTCCGATTTCCGTAACTCCGCAATGTGCTTTCGAGTCTCATCTCGCCAATCTAACAAAGCAACGATATCGTATTTGAGTTTGTCATCCACTACTAATCGAAACGCAGCGTTAATCCATTCCTCTGACAGTTTCATGATGCTCTCATTATAGTAATTGTAATATGAGACCACGTTGAATAACGTACTCCCGAGCACTCCGCCTGACAGTTCCTTAAACCCCAAGACCTTATCGACGCTGTACAGTGGCTCTCGAACACCCCACTCACACATGGACACAAATGCCGAGCCTGTCTTCTTAGGTTTAAGAAGCTTCATAAACAAAGGTTGTTTATCCTTTCCTGTGAAAATTTCATGAAGCGATTGGCCAAGATGTTCATGCACTGGAAATTTGATATCATCCATCAAGTCGAAATGAACCGAATGTTGAAAATATTTTCTCAGACCAATGATGTCAACGAATAAATCGAGCTTCCACTGATTCACTGACGCACTCGTGATCTTGTCCCCAGTACGAGGGTTATGGTTAGCAAAAAGTTTGTCAATAACCTCCATAGCGAAGTAGTCACGCTTTTTCCAGTTAGTGTAAGCCTTTTCCCCTGGAAGTGTCTCAGGGGCAAGATCAAAAGTCAAGGTCAGGATTGTGAAGTTCTTGCTAGGATCGTAATAGATTCCGTTGATGTAATTCACAAAACGCATCGTTTTCTCGGCCCGAGCATCACTCCCGACAAGAATAATGTTGCACTCAGTAAGATCGTGCTCGCCGAGAAGTACTTGAACAATCGTTTGCCCAAGTACAGTGTCACCCCCATTGATGAGAATATTCGCCAGTTTTGAAGATTTTAAGTGACTTAGCACCTGGCGTGCTCGACAATAAAGTGCGGGGATAGCTGAGAATTTTGCTAACGGGGGAAGTTGTTGGTCCAAGGCGTAAGGATTTTTACGCTTGCGAACCGGCTGCTTCGGATGATCAATAGCCAGAGTAGCGCTGCTACCCTCATCATCCGAATCTATCTCAAAATCGCCTACAGAATCGTCGAAGGTCAACTTGATATCAGTTTGCTCAACCTGCGCCAACATTTCATCCTCAATCTTAATGATGACATCTCGACCAGGGTCTATCAAAAGTGATGAGGACAACAGGCCCTTCTTGTCCTCCGAATTCACCACACCATATACGAAATCACCCACTTTGAACTCGTATTGTTTTATGGTACCCAAATGGCTCACAACACCAGCGAATTCATAACCAAAACCAACTTTGGTTTCAGAAAGATTCAAAATGTAACGATTGAGTTTTCCAATGTCAATCAGCAGAATTGACGAATATTTAACATCGACCAATATTTTGTTTTTAGGAACTGGTAACCACTGGGCTGTGTGATCAAAGTTAACTTCAGTTGCTTTGTTTTGTGCTGACAATTGCTTGATTGGCATGTTGCGCAAATCACCCAAATGACCCGTAGTTCTTTCCAGGGGATTGCGTTTGATGGGAGCCTTCTCTAAAGGTTGAGGAGGTGGAGCTTTCTTCTCAAGGTAAGCTAATTCAGCAGGAATTTTGTGAAAAGGATTGCTTCTGTTGGCTTCCTTCTCTTTTCTATCGAGAGCTTTGTGATGTTCCCAAAGTTCGCGGTTAGGTTCTTCTGAAAACCCGACCAGTTTACGCTTTTTCTCAACAGCTTCCCGATTGGGTGACGTATCAAAATCGCCGTCGTCTGTGATATTTTTAGCACCTTTCTTCAATACATTCAGCAGACGATCAATTGAACTCATCGTGACAGCGTCCCGTCCCTCTTCAGAGTGCTCATTCGCTTTATGTGCTTCAATGTTCTCACTAGGATCTTCAAAGTTATCTTTGTTCGTATTCCCAGTGGGGGTTTCCGAAGCCTCCGTATCATTAAACATGCCTTCGTTGACATGAGCTTCCTCATTGTCATCCTTCAAACTTGGATTTCCATTCGGTGAAATGGTGTCTTTGAGGTTGACTTCCAGGAGACCGTCCGTTACTTCGTTCAACATACCACAATATTCAGAGTGTCTAAAATGAAGCAAGGATACTCTTTTCCCAAGAATTTGTGCGAAGTGCACACTAATTCGCGCGGGCCGCTTGGCGTGAAAGGGAGCTTGAAGTGAAGGTCAACTAGTTTTCGGTTGTCTATTGCGATGGATCATTCCCGTGGCCTATGGTTTGAACTTAAGGCCCTTTTTGAGTTCGCCTTTTGGCCTTTCTTGAGTGTCAGGAAATGTGTCATCACAACGTCGTAAAACCACGAGATCGCCCCTACCCCTTCTCCGTTCCGTAAATGGTTTAGGCAAACTTGGAGGATTCACTAGAAGTGGACAAAGTTCTCCATTAATGGATATGCTCTTACATCATGATTTTCATCGTCCAATACTTAATTGGAGTAGCGAATGACCTAATTTTAACTTCCAGCATATTATCAAAAAATCATGTTACCCGCCTAATCTTTTTACTCGACGTTTGTACCCGTAACCCAAAAGCTATGTCACCTCTTCAAACATCCACACAATAAGCTCTCGCTATGAACACGAATGAGGGCTATGCCAAAAATAGAATCATATCACTTGTACCGCCTACTCGAACCGTAGCCTGGGTCATTCTTAGGCGTTTGTAGTGATAATGGGGCCCAAAAATTTAACAACGTGTAGTGATTATGTTGCCCTCGCCACATAATCGTCTCAAGTTACATTTGTCCACGATATCCTCGAACGGAAAAGAAGATGCAGAAGCGGCGGAAATCATAGGGTCATTATTTTTGATTAAGAAACATATTAGACTAGGTGTGAACCTTCGTGAGATGAATTGTGATCTGGACTTGAAAAGCACGATTTGAGAACCGGAGAGAGATCAGGAGCAGCTACAGCATTTTGAGTAAGTGACTATGTAAACACACTCCCCTTTGCATCGCATTGAAAGGCTTATGTGGATCAAAAAAACGGTGGTTTCCAGATCCCTTGACATGATGGCTCCCTCCGTGACTACGAGGTAATGGGTTAGTGATACTATACATATTTGTGAAGGAAAATTGATGACACTATAACCAGTTAAGACGGCCCCACTTTTGATGTCTTTCATTGTTCAAGCGTGGAGTCTACACTCCAATTAAATGCCGCAAAAAACGGCAACTCGTGTGATGCACATGGCGATGCAAAAGAAGTTGTTCATCGTAATCCGAGATGCTTGAATAATCTGCGATGGGCGAACTGATCACAGATTCGAATGGCGAGATTTGCGAACTCATGAAACTTGTCTATGCGAAGTTAACTCGCGATGCGGATGACCCACGTCTGAGCCTACGTCACCTTGTGCTTCAAGCCAAATTCCTTGATCATCTCCGTCAGAGACTACTCCTCAACGAAACTCGCTGACAGTGTATGACGAAGTTTCGGAGTTCCTTTCGTCACTCCGAGAATGCGAAGGTGGGTGTTCAACAGTATCACATGATGAACGCTTTCCATTAATGTCTTACTCCCACTGCCAACTCTATAAGCTCATTCAAGGTCGTCGAGTTATGCCGGGTACTTCGGATAATCAAATTGTGTTAAACATTCTTCGCCCTATGTGTTTGCCCCCCCTGCCACAATTTTGAGCTGCAAATACGGATCAAGTTCCTAAAATTACACCTGGTCTGGTATATTTCTCCTGCATTCCCTAATATGGGCTCTTATTTTTTTGGCAGTCGATTGCTCCATGCACATATTGCATATATATATACTATCATATACCCTCGTGGATGAGTAAGCATTCTGATAGCTCCAATGTCCAATCTATCTTGCCTTTTGGCCCAGAGGGTCCAACGAAAGCTAGTTGCTGACGCTCGCGACCATCGTTTGCCTCTACGGCGACTTGTCGTACAAGCAAATATGTTGGACAAGCTATTCGAGGACTTTCGCCAACGAAAACACCATGTTAATATGCATGGAAAACCAGTTCCCGAACATCATGTTATCGAGGTTGATTCAAGCAGTGACGAAGAAGAGGATTTTGATACTAGTGACGAACTCGAAAACAGCGACACCCTGGAGGAAGAGATTGGATTTGAGGAAGGCGGTGAATGGTGCTCCGATGAAGAGCGATTAGAAAAATAAGGGCCTAGCTGGCTAGACCATTGAACTTGCTTGCATATGACATACCCAACAACCATGCATTAACAATATAGAAATACAATCCTCTTGAATCCCTTCAACCTCGAAGATTGGACAACGCAAGTCGCACCGATGTGCGTGATTGGGACCTCCCATCGGCCATGGAAATGTGAAGAGCTTTAGTAAATACGATGGCAAATTGTTCAAAGTTGTGCCTTTTGTAGGTGTACGTCCCAATATTCGACAAATAATATAGGAGAGAATAAAAACTACTCGGGCCGAAATCCGGCGACGCACCACACAAGGCTGAAGCTGGTTCACTACAAGGCATACACGTGCAGAACAATTAGCTACACGGCTTTGAAATGATAGACATGCAATGTGAAAAATAACACACAAGCTGTGTGGTCGTGATCCTGATGAACACTGACCAGTCATTTCACTCTTTGAAATGAAATATTGTGTGTAGGCATAAGTTAGCCTTTCCCTTTGCGAAATCTGAAGAATACAACCCTTACAAAGCCCCGTTACACAAAATACATTATGCAGGGGGCGGGATTCCGTGTGCATCAATTATTAGGTTGAGTTACATACGTCTTAAGAACTGCTCGCCATTCGATTCATCAAACCGGAATGCAAATTGACTTGACTAGAAGTTCGCCTGTGCATTTCGCGGTTAACTAGCCTCTTGGCTTCAGCAATGGCCAAATCAGCACGAGATGATGTTCGAGCAGCCTCATCGTCATCATCCTCGAAATCGTCGAACCCCAAATCAAACCATCCAATTTTCCGTTTAAGCTTATCGTAAACATTAAAGGCGCTCAATAATATGGGTATCAACAACAACCGTGGTAACCAATTGTTGAGTACTGTGAATAATCCAGTGAGCCGGACCAGGGTGCCAAACCACTCCTCAAATACACTGGCACGCGACACAAATAATCCGATGAAATTGTACGATAAAGGGATTGTCATTCTCGCGATGTACATTGCGAACCACAGCGCTGAACAAGGATCGCTATTACGTGCCACTAAGTGGTACATGTTGAAAATTTTGAGCTGAGTCAACAGCGTGAGTGAGGCAAACAACATATAGCTAAACATCACACATGTAACAACCAATTGCCAACCACTGGAGAATCGTGAAATCAAATTCACTGCCAGAAACCGAGTGCCATGCCACAACTCTGATTCCAAAATGATCAAAGATACTAAGGCTAACACAATGCATGAGATTCTCAGCGCGATTGGGCGCACGTATTTGATCATATACCATTTGCGCTTGGGGTTGTATGTGTGGAAGCGAAATTCAACCAGTTCCGCATCGTGGTTTAAAACATCTTCCAATTGTGTTATGTCTAAAAGCAAACACTCGAATTCTGAACGGTCAGCCATGAGTCTGTAATAATGAGTGTTGAACAGGCGCGTGAGTTGAACCATGTAGTTATTATCGAGAGTCGCGATGATAAAATTTGCTTCTTCTCCTGAGTACTCCCGTTCCAATTGTTGGCGCAAATCATCAGGTATCTTGCGCTCTAGCGAAATTATCCAGTCACGAAACTCAAAATCGTTCGCGAAATTACGTGATAACATTATCACCTTGAATATGTCGTCACGGAAACCGGTTTTTGTATCCTCTATGCGGTCAATAAGTCCCGGGACGCGCAAATACAACAGATTTAAGTGGAGTACGTTCGAGCCTTCAACCCAGCGATGCCGCGGTATTGCAACTAAAGAATGTGCCATTAGCCACAACGCAAGCACTAACGAGTATATGTGAGTTAGGCCCATGACCATATCTTTTAAATGACTGGGGGTGAGTCCAACTTCAAGCATGAAATAGACACCACAGCCAATGCCTAATGACAACATCATTAATTGAAATTTAAGATTGGCACGAAAAGCATCTTGTAGTTTGCGGTGCCATTGATATTGTCCCAGACGGTAATATTCCAATAGCATGGGGAGAATTAGCCAGGTCAAGATAAATGTAATCCAGTAAGCAACCCTCCACAATAACCAATATGCCTTTTCAGCCATCAGGAAGCCCGGAATGGGTTGGTCATTGTTATGGCTAACCCAGTCCACTGGCAATAGCACAACGATCAGTAATGGGATAAAAACCGCTAACAACACGCTTCCTATAAGCAAGGGCAGATTATTAGTGATAGAGATCCGGCTCTGCACCCCCACGACGGACAATATGAGTACACATCCGAACAACAACCCTGTTAATAACATTGGCTTGAAAGCATGTGCAGGGAGCACGCGTTGTGAATTTTAGCCTACTCTAACTCATGCAGGAATCCAAATGACACTGGTAACTGGGAGACTCTTTCATTACACACCTTGGCAAACTGCTTTCGAGTATGGCGTTGACAAGAAACCAAAAAACGTGGTTGTTTTTATCGGTGGCTTAGGGGATGGATTCGGATCTTTGCCATACTTGCCTGAATTGGCCGAGAGGGTGCCAGCAAGCTGGGGGGTCATCCTGCCCCAACTTCGAAGCTCCTACACGGGTTGGACTCGTTCAAGTTTGGCCACAGACTTGAAGGACTTGAAGAATTTGGTGACTCATTTACGCAACGACGGTCGTGAGCGCATCGTTTTGGGTGGCCATTCCACTGGTTGCCAAGATGTGATGTATTATCTCTTACATGCTGGCGAGGATCCACTTGTACAGGTTGATGGAGGAATTATGCAAGGCGGTGTTTCTGATATTGAGGCCATGGCAAGCAACCAAGCTGATTTGGAAAGTCTTCAAGATTTAGTCGCTGAGGTTGAATCGGAATTTGGACCCGACTTATCCGAAAAGGAATTCCTTGATTCACGCTACACTAAAATAGCCTTTGGAAATCCTATTTCTGCTGCTAGGTTCGTTTCGATAGCCAAAATTCGAGGTAACGAAGACTACTTTTCGAGCTATCTCACACCAGAGGACCACGCCTTAACTTTCGGAAGATTGAAAAGGCCGTTGCTAGTATTGTATGGAGGTCAAGATGAGTTTGTCCCCAAATCGGTGGACAAAGCTAAAGTGTTCGGTAGGTTCAAAGATGCGACACCCATTGAATTCTGGTCGCAATATTCCCACATTGTGGCAGGTGCATCTCACAAAGTCGGAGACAAATTGCTGACTCCAGGTGCTCAAGAAGAACTTGTTGA
The DNA here is from genome assembly GCA_030560525.1 of Diutina catenulata. NCBI lineage: Eukaryota > Fungi > Ascomycota > Pichiomycetes > Serinales > Debaryomycetaceae > Diutina > Diutina catenulata. The sequence continues at coordinate 101,254 of JAKTTW010000043.1, forward strand.
ATCTATTGTGAGATTTTTAGAGACTTTATAGCGTAGCAGGATACCAAGTCACTACTAGTCTATGGTCAGACTCCTTTTCGTTCGCTCTTCGTCGCGTTCCGAAAAAAAACCTTAACATAGTCGTCGCCTTGAATGAAATGGGAAAATCCCAAGAATTCAAACTTGTGGTTCGGCTTTTACCACCAACACTTACTGCCCAGCTGTTTGTTTTGCAGCTAGAACAATATTTTCCCCAGATACTGCGAGCCCGCCAAGTCGGCTTCGCACCAACCTTCACTACCGATGAAACTAAAATAAAGGATGGTTTTCCCACAGTTGCACGAACGTCAACCTCTGAGCTCTACTTGGACCCAGACAGGTCAAACTCTTCAGAGCACCGCCAGGACCAGTCGGCTTCACGCGCAGCCGGCAAGAATCGGCTGGATCCCATGAAGAACTACATCACCTATTATTATGTCCAAGGTCGAGTGCCAAACTCTGTCTATGACAAACCAGAGTATCTGAGATGCTACATTAAATGTAATAACGAAACACAGGAATCACTTCTCGTGGAGAATCTCAAGGATAAGACGTTTATGGATCATAATTCTGGCGAAACTGTGGACGCTATTCTCGAAAATGCGCTTTTTTTCAAAATGCCTGTTGATGTTCACGAAGAGCACAATGCGATTGATACTTCCCAAAAGCTTTCACCTATTGACGACAACAATTTATTTCAGCGATTCCTAGAGACTCCAGAACTGTTTGATTTGTTGAATATTAGCAAGGTATCAAAGCGGGAGAAGGTGAAACGAAAACGAGCGAAAAAGCAAAAGGAGAGGAGAGAAGCTCTTGCCTCGAAACCTCAAGATGATACGGCTATCACTGATACCAAGAAATACAGGAAGGGTGTGAAAACGGGGCCAGAAAGTTATGAGAAGGTTGCGAATGAGTCCCTGACCAATTTAAAGAAAAAGAGAACTCGAAAAAAGAAAGTCGTCGAGGCCGACGAACTACGCAAAACCGAAGCAGCATTAGATAAGGTCGACAGGTCTCCATTGCAATCTTCTGAGCAAGTCGCCAAGTTAGACGGGAAGCCTGACGTGCCCGCAAAACCAAAGAAGAAGAAAAAGCAGAAACTTCCCTATGTACCTTTGGATCAAGCAAAGAAGGATTCTTCAGGCGCTTCGAACAAGCCTTCGAGAAAACGTCCTTCAAAAAAAAAGCTTAAACCAACAACAGAACAATGATGTATTCGCATGCATTATTCTTTGTATCTTTATATGGACAGGAATAGACTGCTTTGGTTCTCTTTCCATTTGAAGGTTGTTTCACATTATCTTCGCTTTTGCAGTTTCGTCAGCCTTTGTTCAAAGCCTCGAATACATGCAATTTGAAACCGGGAGGCTCCGATGGGCAATGTTGGTTGTAAAAACTAGTACAAGGCTTGGGATGGTTTTTACAATGATCCATACATTGAAATGATATTTTCGATACGAATTCTCCATCGTGTCTCTAGAGGTACAGAATGTGGGTCTGTGTCAGCAAAGTAGCTCTTATGAAACTAGTTGAGACCCCAAACATAGCATACATAGATATACCGGCGTATGGCATAGTATGTGCAAATGTTGATTAATTGTTAGGTGAATACGACGGTGGCTGTGATAACGCCGCTTTGGGTTAGAGACCAATTTTATTTTAATCAAAACGATGAAATGAAACAGATTGCTTGGTTTATATCTTGCTTTGGAAAGCCCGGAAGGAGTTTTTGACTGCCGGGTTCTTGAGGGGAGGTACCACGTCTAGTACAAGCCCCCTCATGCTTTCTGTCACCAGGTAGCGCGCGTGGAGATGATATAATATTGCATGGATTGATTCAGGTCATATTGTCACAGCCTCAAATATTTCCTATTCGCAGAAGGGTTGAGTGATCCCCCACTTGTGACTTTCGATCTCCGCAAGCCCATACCTCCTTATAAATTCAACAAGCCTTCAAATGTCACACCAGCCGAAGTCTTTCGAAGAAGAGCCTGTGTACACCCCTGAGTTGATCCAAAACACCAAGTTTGCGGATGATCCATTTGCACTGCCACAAGTCGTGAACCAAGATCGTCAAGATTTCTTGAAGGAAGATAAGGAGAGTGACGTGAATTCACCGCACGATTTACAGTTGCCGAAACATGACATTAATGAGAAAGCTATCTCACTGGAGCCTCCACTTCACCCTGCAATGACGTTTGACACTTCTACAGACACCCCAGCCGATAATAAGGTGCGCTTGTCAACCACTGCATCACTGAGTTCAAGCTCTGATGAATCCGATAATGAATCTGGCTATCATCGGCAGCAGCTGGAGGTCACTGAATTCTTTACGGAATTACTCATGTGTTTCGGGGTTTTCAATAACGCGTGTCCCCACGACGGAGCGGGTTGTATTTCCATGTTTGCTCTGTTCTGTGGAAATACGGTCTTTTCTTGTTGTAAGGTCAAGTAAATACGGATGCCTGTTGCTCAATACGGAACTTGTCAAACACGAGTGTTTCAGGTGTCCATGATATTCTCCATACCGCGTCCATAGTTCACTTCATTAACGACATTCTGCTTTCACGCTATCTACCCCTACCACTGTACATACGCGCTCCAAACCGAGGCGTTGAAGTTTGTTTAACAGGGGCATGCCATGGACGCGCCCCACTATGGTGCACTTGAAAAGTTGACTTCTCCTCTTTCTAAGCTTACCGGGTGGTGATAAAAGCAGGCAAGTCAGGAGCGTTTCAGAAACACGCTCCTTGTGATCTGGCGGAGATCAGCGCTTGTTTTACTCGCATTTTACCTTTAATAGTCACTTGAAACCTTCACGCCCTAAAAGGATATCAAACGCGTTTGGGGGAATGGATGCATTCTCAAGTGAAGTAGAGTTCAAAATTATAAAGAGGACAACAATTTGCCTCTAATGGCCCATAACATTTCTTATGATTTTCACCTGTATCTTGTTACCGCTAGTCGTTTTAGCCGATCAGGTTGAAAATTTCGCTAAACCTTACGCTCCCGATATTGATTTCCGAAAAGAATCATTTTGGCAAAAAAGCGCTGGTTGGCCGGACGTGATTACAAAAAGTGGTCTTAATATTGGCTTACAACAGTGGGGCGGTGGAAATAATGGAGGGTCCCTTCAGTGTGAAACTCTGAGTGAAAGTCAACGTGGTTTTTGGTTCGCAAACTGGGGTACAAATTGGGCCAATGTCACTGGTGGAAATTACTTCTACAATTCAGATGCTCTTTTCAAATATCGTCTGGACCAGCAAGCCTTGATCCGCGCATCGGAGACTTTAGGCAAGCGCCTAGTACAGTTTTCACGAGAAAATTTAGGAGTGAAGATTGGTGATGGTATATGCGAGAGATTGGTCACTTCCGCGTTGGATCTGCTTGGTCCCGATGTACGGAAAGGGTGTTGCTTTCACTATGGCATCCAAATCATGAAGATAGTAAACGGCGAACAGACGGAGAAGGTCGACGACATTCGCCCAGGAGATATTATGTTTACAAGACTGCACGTTGTGATGGCGGACGACGTCCTGGATATCAAAAACATGTCTATTTATCAACAAAATGTTGCTGGCTCCCCGGTGGTACACTCGTGGGTTGACGCTTCCAAAGATAAAGAGACATGGGTACATCGTGCCATCCCTGCTGAGTGGTTGGGTGGATATGATAAATTGATTTGAACGCCGATTTGGTACCTATGCGTACCCTGCTTGATTTTAAGATTGATCTACAATGGGAAATATGGAAAAAAATGTATGCTTTGCTCTAAATGAGAATGTAATCTCTATATACAAGGGAAAGTTAAACCATTACTTAATCTTTCTTTCCTTCAATGTGATTTTCTGGTCATCAACGAAAATGCCCTTACCTTTGTAAGGCTCGGGCTTCTTGAACTCACGAATACGAGCGGCGAAAAGCTTTACTTGCTGTTTATCGATACCCTCAATCAAAAGACGTGCGGGATTGGGTAATGATACCTTCAAGTCTGTTGGAACCTTCAATTGGGGAGTATACGGGAACCCCACTTTGATGCCGACGTAAGTGGAGCCATTTTTCTCTTCGATTAAGGCACGATAACCCGTACCAACAAATTTTACGAGGGCAATGTGTCCTTCCGATGCACCGATAACGTTGTTTTGAACAAGAGCGCGTGTGGTACCCCACATAGACCGCTCGATCTTGTTGCTTGGGTTATTAACCGTAACAAAGATCTTACCTTCCCTATTCTCAAAATTCACGAAAGGTGGAATCTGCAGTTTGAGGGTACCTTTAGGGCCTTTAACAACGAACTGCTTCAGAAGAACGTAGGTATCCGCCCCCTTGGTAAAGGTTTTGCAAAACTCTCGGGGAATGTCTTCGACAGCACAGGTAACTTCTTCGGGTACACGCACACCAACTTTTCCCACATTAGAACACCTCGTAGCCAGGGTGAACAAACCACGTCTCACGCCATACATGTCTCGTGTGAGGGGCGTCTTACAAATTTTCACAGAAAATGCGTTGCTGCAAAAGTGCATCACTTATCGAAACCATGGGCTCGTAATTGTAATATTCGGAGATTTCCGAGCCACTCTGAGGGAGGAGACTCAACAGGCGATACTCCACCGAGAAAATCAGACATGGCCAGAAGGTAAATGCAATTCGCCGACACTTCGGTTCATGATTTCTACTTCGCATTGTAACGAATCATTGGACTAATAAAGATTGATGTATGCCTCCATGCATGATACTTTCTTGATTTCAGTTTAAAAGTGTTGGACCCCGCACTTTATCGATATGACTACCCAATTTAATTGGAACCTATTTCCAAGCACGCGCCTTGAGGAGGCTAGTTTGGTAACACCAGTGGGATGCATCTACACTCCATTCGAATCGGATGTTACCTCAGTTCAAGAAGCCCCGCTCAAATGTTCGAATTGTGGAAATGTTCTGAATTGCCATATCAAACTAGACCGAACAAATGGTATGTGGTGGTGTCCATTATGTGAGAAAAAAAATTTTGGCAAAATTGATGAGCAGCTGTTTGTTTATAAAAGCAACACGGTGCTTTATGATGCTCCGGGCGCTGGACCTGCCGTGAAAGACGCACAAGTCATAGTTCTTGACACTTACCACAACTTGGACCATCTTCATTTCGATCAATTGGTGAGAACTATAAACCACAAAATCTCGGAGGCCCCCGAATCAAAGTTTGTGTTGATCACTTTCAATGATGCAGTAGAAGTTCACCAGCCAAAGGGGCCTTCCGTTGGATTTGGGAGCCACCCGAAGGAACTAGCCACGTTGAGCGCTCTCTTCAACCCTCAGCGTTTGAAGAGTCTTAATGATCAGCTACCCGAATTTGAGCAGCTTTTGTTCACTGCTGATAGCTTGAAAGAATACTTGGGTTCAATAACCCCTAAACTTTCTACAATGTCCGTACCGGCTCGTGCAGCAGGGTATGCATTGTTCATCACATCAATAGTCCTTGCTTCCCTGGGCCGAGGCCATTTTTTCAACGTTACGGTGTTTCTAGAAGGTCCGGGTACTCAATTTCCAGGAAAAATCACTGACGTGGGTAAACCACCACGGTCTCATAGTGATATTGAGCTCTTGAGGGCTCCATACTTTTTGGAGTCCCACCGGTTCTATTCCATCCTTGCTCTCGTGGCTGGAGGTCATCTGCTTCAAAATGCGTACGGTATTGGAAGTTCGCTTCTGAAAAAGCCCACAGAAGTGCACTCGGTTTTGGAGAGTAGTAGTACGTGGTCAGTCAACTTGTACACGGGATCTGTGCAACAATCCGGTGCCCATGAAATGCGCCCTTTGATCCGAGGGCTGTGCGGTAATATCTACATGTATGAGCTGTTCACGTCACCGAGGTTTGTTCAACAGCTCTCTTTTCATCCACCGAAGTATGTGAACGCTGAGCTTACGGTCACGACTCTGGACAATTTGAAGGTTGGCAGATTCGTATTCGGGGGAATGCCGATGCCACTGTCTTACAATCAAACTGAACGAACTTTCCAAATGCACTCTGATAAGATTAGTGACAAATTGACGAAGTTTGATGCATCCATTGGAAAGAAAACTTTTACCAACCGCTGGCGCTTTCCCCTGCTTCAGAGAGAAGATGCATTGGGGATATTCTTCGATGTGGAAACCGTGGCTAGTGCTCTGAGTTTGTCCATGAGATCAAGTGACCAAGTCTCCATTCAGTACACACTTCGGTACTTTGATATCGCATCAAACAAAACCAAGTTGTTGGTGACCACAATCGTCAAACCGAATACAGTTCTGGTCATGCGTCGAAAGCAATTTACCGACGGCACCACTCGATTTGCCCCCACATCCCAACTGGAAATTGGAAAGCAATTGGCGCTTATTGAAAGTTTCGATCAACACACATGGTCTGTACTCTTGGGACGTCTTCTAGTGAACAAAATCGACCAAACTTTGGGATTCGATCACTTTGATAGCGTCGTTCTGTTGGCTGATGAAGCACTTGTTGAGTTGTTACACAACTTTGGAGGTACCGCCACGAACGAAAAGTTTTCTGACTCGAATCCTTACTCGCTGTTGAACCATCGTTTTCACATTAACCCACGATTTTCCAGAGTGGTTCTGATATTCTACAGCTTGCGCAAAAACCCTCAGCTATTCCGCATTTTCAACCTGTCCCCCGATGAAACTAGTTACTACCATCAATGGTTTCTCAGGCTTCTGGTTGAAGAGCTGGTGAAAGCAATTGAGCCTCACCTTTACAAATTTGATGGGGAATGGAAAGAAGTTGGATTAGATGCTTCATCTTTGAAGCTACCCAATGGGACCTGGTTAGTTTTGGATAATCAGTTTTCGGTTGTGATGTACAAAGTTGTGAACGACCCTTCACAACGAGAGACTTTACATCATAGCAATAATGATGCTCGCATCTTCAACCGTGAGTTACCGCAGTGTTTAGTTGATTATTTGGATGCCCGCTCCAGTCGATTGGTGTCGAAGTTTATTCTAACTCAAACTGATCATTCACAACTGCGTTTCCTACACTCTAACTTGATTCCGGATGATGACCCTAACCAGGGTGTCGAAGAAGCAACGTCTATGTTTTTTGGGTTGATGAACAGTAAGCCCAAAAAAACCTATGAGTCTCTCTTGACTGATGACGCGAGCTTACAACAATATTATTCCGGAATTGTTACTCGAGTCAAGGAATTTTCCCCTTAGGGTAATGAACTGTATAAATCAAAACTATAAACCTAAACTTCAATTGCAAGAGCTTGGAATCTAGATTCTGACTTGTACCGGTCAAGCGCCTGCAGAACCCACTTCGGGCGACCGGTCAGGTCCGCTTTGCCGAAGTGTTGCGAGTTCCCGTAAGATATCACCAATCTGTAAGCTGCCTCGCTGCCAGATTCCACTATTACCCCTGCGGCGTTTTCATCAATAACTGAATTGCACTTTTTCCCGCTCGAAAGGGTGTATAAAAGTGTAGCGTAAGCCACACAGGTTGTCCCGAAGATCTTTGGGGATTGATCCAAGCCAGTGAATACCGCGTCAACTTTCTCGATGAGGTTGAATTCGATAGGTGAAAAATTGGCAAGATTGTTGAGCACTTTAATTATCATCATAATAGCTTGGGGAGGCAACTTCTGATGGTTGTCAAGCCCATCGTCGATAGCCTTGGCCACCTCGGCATAGCAAGTAGGGACGAAAGCAATTGCAATTCTCAAAAGATCATAACCAACTAAGACCAGCAGCAGGGGCCAGGTCTTCACAATGTTAAGGCCCGAGTTTACGATGGTTTGGCCCTGCACATGAGGCTGGTCAAGAGCTTTCGTAATCGCGTCAACATCCACACCAGCGCCTTCAGGAGCGGTCTCGTTGAATTTTACAAGACCCTTAACAACTTGGTCACGTTTGAAGTCACTAAACACGATCGCTTCAGTCAGGGGGATAACGCGTGCCATTGTCGGTTTGTCTTCCTTTGAAGTGCGGGACTTCCGATAATAAGGATCTTTCGTGGACACCCAGGGATCATTCGCAACCTCATTACCTGACTCATTGGCAGCGGTTTGTTTGAGTTCGGTACCAGTGGTGTTTTTCTCGATGAACCGCACTACTTCTTCTCGATACGACACGGGCAATTCATTGTCGGCCAAAAACCTATCGGCAGCTGTGTATGGATTCTCGGTCACATTGTATGGAAGTTTTAAAGGGGGCTTACCATCTTCCACGTCAACATCGAAAACATAATCCCAATCGGCGCCGTTGTACTGAACCTTACTGCCTTGTTTCGTGGCACCTACCACATCACCGACTTTGCTCCAGCCAACACCAGCACTCCATTGGTGGGCTTCTATCAAGCCCGCTGGGCTTTTCACCATCACCACAACTCCCTCGCTTTTACCAGGTTCGTCGAGAACTTCGTAGCCAGGCAAATCTGTTCGGTTGATTTCATCAAGTGCTTGCTCGGGAATAACACTTTGCTCGACATTTTGCTTGAACTGCGCCAAAACGGGCTCAGGTGCCATTCGTTCACGACTACTTGTAAACACTCGCACGGCATTGTCGGAAGATCCAACTACCAAATCACCAGTGCTATCAATGAAATCAACACACCATGCAGTAACACACGGCAAGGTGATCGCTTGAATTACCTTTGGTTCATCTGGAATGTTCGGGATAGCCCACAACCTGACGCTTCGATCTTCACCTGAACTAGCTAGAGTCCTATGCTCCTCATTCCATGCCAAGTCATAAATAAACAGGCTATGGGCTTTGATGGTAAAAACGCAGTCCGCTGCACGCAAGTCCCAAATCTTGATGTCGCCGTCGTTGGCAGCTGACGCAATCAAACCTGGACCAATCTTTACAAGTGCACGAACGACATCTGTGTGACCATGTAGCACCTGTACTTCCTTATTACCTTCCCAAATTCGGATCGTTTTATCGGCACCACAGGTCACGAAATGCTTATCGCCTATTACAATCGCGTCCCAAACCGGCAGATTGTGGCCCTTAAGTTCAAAAACTTGTGAGTAGTCACTCATACTCCACACACGAGCCGTTCCATCCCATGATGAGGATATTAACTGGTTGTGGGCTGCCAGGAAATGCAAGTTGCAAACGTTGCCTTCATGGCCAACAAGTGCGTATTTTGGCTCTTGGTTTGGAAGATTTGGCAGTATGAGATAAATAATTGCTTCTTGGCCACCCAAGGCAATCACATCAAACCCTGAAATGTATTCGACTGCATTGACGAATCCACTAGTAGCGCTATTGTATAAAATAATCGCCGAGGCATCTTCACACCACTGTCGAACAGTACCATCACGAGAAACCGAGATTGGAGAATTGTCGGAAAGGTGAGTCACCCCCTTGACGTCTTGCTCATGTCCATTGAGTTGCCTTGAAAGATTGAAGACCATGGTGGCAAAATCGCTAACGCGGGTTCGAAATTGAATCCTACTAATGATACTATGCAGTCTTTTGGTATTGGGGGAAGTACACGGTCCATATAAATACCATCCTATTGAAAAAAAAATAAAGACACTCATATAGGGGCTTGCAACTCAGAGAACATATCAACACCACTAAAGTCTTCGAAAGCAGGAAAAAGGCCCAGATCGTCAAAGCCCAGCGTTTGTGGTAGTTGTCGTTGTGACATCAAATTGAACCACCACTTGTCGACATCCTCGGACTCTTCGACATTGAAATCAAGAATAGGCACTTCAAGCACGGGTGGAGTATTAGCAGTTGTAGAAGATGAAGCCGATTTATACATTGTAGTCGGATAGCCCAGATCACTGGAAGGGGGGACCACACTGTCTGAGCTACCATTTGTCGGTGCAGAGTTTCCTCGGGTCATGAAAGAGGGGACTGACTCCGTTTGGCTCTGACACGCTCCGAGCTTCTGGAGGCTGCTTTCGTAAATGGCAATGATCTCCTCGGCTTGCTCATGTGTGAAAGCTGGTGTATTGAGGGTAGCAGCCTCTCCGGAACATTTGTGGTAAAACTCGTTTGTGGTGATTTGGCGCAACATGAATGTGTGTGCTTTTGAAACTCTCCACGCAAAGTAATACCTTGAACTCAACTTTGACAATGCCGCAATCAGCACCTCACATGCCCTGGTAATGCAAGAGGATAAACGACACAATGCATTGAAGTAGGCAGCGTACGATGGGTCCAGCGCTTGCTTTGTTGCATGATCGGGCAGGTGCCGCATAGAGTAGATTTTGAAGTTGCAGCGGATCACAAGGCTGCAATTGAACTGAACAGCACGAGCCATAATCAGTTGTAACGCAGGGTTTATCACCAAGTCACACATGAAAGTCAGATTGAACAATAGTTGACAATAATGGGGCATCACATCCGATATCATGATACCAAGCAATTTTTTGAGGTAGAAAGAACATAGCACCAGATTCTTCGATTGCTCATAATGCATGAAGATGTAGGTGTATATCCCCAACATGAACAGTCGAGTAAATAAATACACCTTTATGGGGTATACAATGTTGAAATGGTAGTTCACCCCTGAGCTCACTTGCTTGAGAATTTCGCCAAGTGATTCAGCTCTCCCATTTAAGATTTGTAACTCTAAAGAGTCAAGCAACAGGCACAATTCATGCATCTTCATTCGCCCGGACACGTTTAATACCAGATGTAGAATTTTTCTCATAAGTGGCATAGCCAGCGCGCATTGATTGAACGAGTCGATGATCAAGTGCTCTAGAACGTGATCGCTAATGTTCTCATTACCTTCTTCATAGAAGGGAAATCTGGTGTCAGCATAGACAGGGTCTATACAAAGCTGAGTTCCTGATGTACTGGCGCCATGCAAGTCCCACATACATATCATGTACCACATCTTTCGTTGAAGGTTATTTTGCTTCTTGTCCGGGAACATGTCCGGAAAATTTCCAGGATCACGATTGAGGCCAACGTTGAAGGCCATCTGGTTTATCACCAGCGATAAAACCTGGCCTTCACACTCAGAAAGGTCGCCCTCCTCTGGTGCGTACAAGGTGTATACTCGTACACACATTGCAAGCTGCAATACGACAAAAGAGAACTTGCGGAAGATTTGAAACTGGTCCAATGCTTGCTTCGCTAAATCAAACAGCTCGATATTGATGGGATTGAGCATCAAATATTTGATCTCCTGTGCTCGTGGCAGCAGGTCTGAGCTATTCAAATTCTTCTCGTTGAGAGCGGGGTTATTGTAAAATAGCAGAAGATACGCCAAACGTAGCACAATCAACAATATTCCAAGGTGGGCAATATCAATCCGCTTACTGACAACCAACAGATCTAAAGAAACATCCTCCTGCAGTTCAACACCAATGATCGCGGATATATCCGCGGTGAACTGAGCCTCGTCTATAATTGGCATGTACGGATACATATACGTGAAAAATCGGTGAATGAGTTTCCAAATCACCCTCTTTTTCGGCAAAACGCGTTGAATACTCACCACGAGTTCAGCTTCTGGGTCAAACTCGTTGTAGTTTAGCCCTAACTGCATATATTCCGTCTTACTCAGCAGCTGTTTAGTCTTCAACGCTCTCCGTATCTTCTCCGCACGAGTGGGATCGTAAGGCAAGGCATCCTCATAGGTCTCCAAATCGTGGGCCTTCTTCTGAAATGCAGAATCGCCCAGTCCGTCGGCTTGTGGTACTTCATTAATTGTGGTCTCCCCTGTCTGGTAACTCAAAGCGCACACGTTGGCTCCCTTTGCTTCACGAGTGACATGTTTCCACAACAACAGAAGATTTGGGTCCTTGTGCATAAGTGACGTCCATGAAAAAGGTCCAAAATTTAACGTCCCATAATTCTCCTTCAGAAACAACGGGTTATACCCCTCATAAAAGTTAATGGTCTCTTCGTAATCTTGAAAAGGATGGGGTTGCTTACCACTCGGAGCATCTGTTGAAAATCCTAGCGTGCGCAAAAACCCCGATAAAGGGGCTTGATTTTTAGTGGCGTTATTAGTTGAGTTGTGGGAAGATTGTAGGCGTGGATTGTTTGGTAACGCCATCAAACCACCGACACCAAATGGGTGAGTTGTCAAACTCGTTGTTGGTGGCGTAGGTTGACCCATCATCGCATGGGGTGGCGTACTCGCCGGTAACGGGGTGTACAGTGTATCTCCAGTGGTTTTTGCGTGGTACTGAGCTTGAGCGGCTTGAACCGAAGCTGAAGCCAACGCCGCAAATGGGGCCATTCCGGTGAATTGCCTCCCTTCTGGTGGAGTTGCCTGTTGCATCAGAGGAGCAGATGGGGCATGCGGCGAGGCCAGATGTGCCATCGTCTTTTCGAGACTTTGAATCCGCTCGTTGAGTCGGGCGAATTCTTCGACGCTCAATTCTATCTTGTCCGTTTTTGCTCGTTTTCGAGGTTGATCAGATTGGATGCGTGTATCGAATTGTGGGTTCTTCGCCAGTACAACGTATGGCATAACTTGATCAGGTCTAGTTTCACATGCCGCTACAGGCTCATCCTCGAATTCGCACGTATCTCCCAGCTTAGACTTCAAGCACTGAGAGCATGGCTTCACCTTGTCGCATCGTGTTTTCTTGCGGCGGCAAGTGGTACACACTCGAGAGTATCGCTTGCGGCCATCGTCTTGGGTGCCACTATCGAAACCACCAGAGGACTGGAAAACAGTGGAGGACATTGTGCTTGGTAGTCAGAAATGGAAGTCCAAGAAAATGGATCTCTTGGCTCTTTTCTAATGTCAACAAATCAACCTGGGAATGGAGATGGTGGCAAACGCTATTTTTCGGGTTATTACTGATTTGGTTCACTCCCCGATACAAAGAAAAAGAAGTAAGGATTTCTGCATGATGGTGCGACTTTATATGCCAGACGCGGTTGCGTGTACCCCCTAGAGCACACAAGTAAAGCACCTATAGATCTAGTCAAAATATTGTAAGCGCTTTAGGCATAGCAAATGGAATAGGGTGCGGCTCAGAATAACGTCATTTTACGGTGTGTCATCTGACGGATATGATAATTGAGAACCACGAGTCCTAATTGAAATTTGTAAGCAATAAATGAATAGGGATTGCGCTGGTGGTTGAAACCGATAGTCATGTTGACGCGAAAAACCGTGGACGCCCTCTTGCGCCTCGTTGCATTTTGCGCAAACCAGCTGCAAGTCTACCTACTGTGATATATTATAGTCAACTCGAGGCGGGAGGAGTAAATGCGAGACGACTACTTGAGCCAACAATAATATTGTGATCCATTATTCTTAGTCGTCTAAAGTCGCCAGGCGTGATTCATAACAGTGCTTAAATACACGAGTAGGCGTCAAAGGAGGCTCCTTCCAAGAAGTTCTCGTTTTGGGCTACCAGGGGTATCAAGTTCAAAGGTATCGCTTCGAGCTACGACGGATATTCAACATTCTGTCGGAATACACAGTGTAGATCAATCCTAACGGGACAATGAAAGTCTTCATTGTCCTGACTATTCTAGCTCTGGTACTTTCAAACGCAGGAAGACACTTAACAATCTCTCGATATCACTGTTTAAGTACTAATTCCAATACTCGTACCCGTGTAACGCTACCGATTATAGTCAGTAGAATCTGAATAAGAAATCCCGGGTTATTGCGACCCTGATATATCTTAGTCCATTCCAAACTTTGTTGAATTTTTGGGGTAGGGACTCGGAGGTTAGGTACTGGATCAACCTTGGAACTTTGGATCAAATATGCTAGAATAGGCTTATACCTTTCAACAGTTTCGTTGATGCAAATATCAAATAGCTTGGGCTCATGGTAACTTTCCTGGCTCTACTGGTAGGGTAACGGTAGTCTCTAACATATACGTGACGTAATATCGGGTAGCGTACTGTTTATACTGATTTGAATGATTTTTGAACCCACCTAACTTTCATTGCGATTTTTACCCCCAGGGTCCAGATATGGGCTGACCAAAGCGGGCTCTACTCAATTTTCCAAACCCTACAGTGACCGTAGTATGAAACATAAGTCAGAGCATCAGGTTCCACATCTTGCGGACTACTCTATCTGAGTCAGTAACCCGCGGCTACATCGCCCACCACCTTCAGAGGCAGCACACGCCTTACAGGGTGACCGTGCTACCCGACTACACTGGGTCGACCGCTGGTACAACCTCCTACATCGGGGTTGGCCCTAGAGCCTTGGTCAACCCCCTTCCTACACGGGGCAAGCCACTGGCCCATACATGTGGCAGGTGAAGTCCACCTGTTCAAGCAACGAGTTTTGGTTCTCTACATCAAGTTGGCGCAAGGCCGGCTTGACCAGTTGGGAGTCGAGCAGCGCGTCAAGTGGGTGGGACCGTCGCAGCGCGCAACCGACAAACGCAGGCATTTCATCTCGGTAGTTGGATTGTTGCTCTCTGTCTGTGGTGGGTTGTCGCTGATGTTGTCGTTCTACCTAGGCCCTTTACTTTTCGGGTGTAGCCGCGGCGGGATGGCCATGTCCCAAACTTACCGGGTTGGACCCGTCACTAAGGCTGTTCGTGGCAATTATGGTGGTGGTATTGCCACCTGGCTCTGTATGGGCTTCTCTGGTGGCATTTTCCTGCCCTTGCGTTTTTGGGAGCTTAGAAAGTTCGGTCGCTACTAATCTTTATGGGCCACTAATAACTGTAATTCAGTTCTATTTGGTTTAATTTAAAAGTTTAGAGATTATTCCACTGTTGCAATCTTTAAAAGAAACGTTTACTTAAGGTTAAAGAACCGGAAGGTAATTTGAAAATTCCCCCAAAAGCCAGGGGCTTTATGCTCATGCACATCAAGATCGATGACATATTTTTTAACCATAATTTTAAGCGACTTTTGAAAAAATGGCCGAAAATTCGAAAAAACGGACTG